>CAAE01011565.1:6367-32263 GCA_000180735.1 Tetraodon nigroviridis | reverse complement strand
AAAGAATTGAATTTTTAAAATATATAAAAATTTTAAATAAAGTATAGATTGAATAATGATTAATAGAATTAAATATAATGTTAATAAGTGATGAAAATATTAAAAAAATATTAAAATGAAAAAAAAAAGAATAAAAGATATAATTTTAAGATATGGAGTAGGCCCCCCCCCCCCCTGTTTACATACACACATACACACACACACCACAGCATCACTCCTCCAGCTGCTGAAGGTTAAATCATTGATACCATCCAATCTCTGCTTATCTTCCAACCTTTGCTTGTTTTATTTCACTGGTTTGTTTTATTTTCTGTTTTTCCCCCCATCATATTCTAATCTCTTCCTCTCTTTCCTATTCTTTTGTCTGGTTTGTTTCGGTTCACCTTCACACTAAAATGGTAAAAGGCGCTAAGCAAGCGCACATTTGAGCGCCGGCAAAAATGCAGCATTTGAATTGCGAACCGGAGCGTGGGGGTTAACGCCGAGATCGCAGGGGAGCAGTCACATGGAGCGGTTTCAAATCCAGGGCGCTCACGGATGATAGCAGGCTGTTTTCATGTGGTCCTCCTGGCCTTCTCTTTTCAAGTGCACCACTTGAAAGAAACCGCCGGGATAATGAGAGATGGCCGCCTGTGCAGCTTAGAGATGGACGGAGATGGAAGCTGAGACATAAACACAGCTGCAGCCGCTTTAGCCGGCGCTGGTCACACGTGAGCCCAGCGTCTAATCAATCCTTCCATTCCGTCAGATTCTTCCATGGTCATTTCTTTGACTTCTTTGGGTATGGAAACAGTTGCCGGCGTGCAGGACGTCTCCACTAAAACGCAAAGATTGTTTCTGTTTAAGACTCTTTAGTCTGGCTGGAATCTGCATTTTTGTAGCTAATCACATAAACTTAAGAAAACTCCTGAGAAAATCATCTTTCTGTGAAGCATAAATATGATAGAAGACATAAGAGCCATTTAAAGTAAAAGTGGAAAACCAAAGTCAGATACTCAGACTGTAAAAATACATATAGATATTTTTTCTGATAATTTTTCTCTTAGTATTTGAGAGGAAACTATATTTAAAATGGGAAGCACATGAAAATACTGTTGCCAGGGGCCACCTGTGCAGGGCGACCTCTGCCCCTCCCCTTCAGGGAGCTGGAAGGATTTAAAATCTTGTCTAAATTGACTTGGCAGCCAATTAAGAGAAGCCGGCACAGGAGTCATGTGACCTCTCTGGCTTTATCAGCTGGAGGTTTTGACAAAAGGATTCAGACCTCCTGATAAGACTGAATCAGAGCCAAAACAAATGTCTCAGCTAGCTTTAATGTAATGATTTGTTTTATTTTTTTTAATCAAACGATCACCAGCTCATCCTGAAACATGTCTGGCCAGCTGGTACCACAATGTAACATGTGTAATGCATAACAATATACCAATACTGTAACTCACTAAATGAAGTATTGAACAAATTACGCACACAGAGTGAGGGGGTGAGGCGTTTCAGTGTTCTTTTATTGTGAAAAGATCAGACAAACAAACTGCAGCTCATACTGTTGGATCAACGCCGCCTTCAATGTACAGTATACAGTCAGTTATTTATGATGTCTGTGTGCCCAAAACTGAAGGGTAAAACAGGAGAAAGAGTTTGGGTTGCCACGGTGACGCCCAGGAAGAAGCAGGAAAAGTTCCAGAGAATAAATAAATAAATAAAATCAGTGGCTTCTGTCTGGAGCGGTGTCAGAGATGTTCGCTCTAAGGCAGAGTAGGTACAGCACAGTGTCAGCTCACACACACACACACACACACACACACACGCAGCTGTTTTTCACACACTGCTCTCAAAGATTCAGCACACGATGTACAAAATGTTGAAAAATGCCTGATGTCATGATACCAGACGCAAACAAACCCTCTACCCTCTGGTAGAACGTGAGCGGGTGTGACTCCTGCTGCCTGAAGGACCCCGGAGCTGTCTGTAACGGCAGCAGCTGATGGTGCCCCTGCTCCCAGCACATTCCAGTGCTGGAACTGTGCTCAGACCAGCAGAAGGCTCCTTCACTCCTCTTCTCTGACAGCCTGATGGTGCGGATCTTTTCCTGTTTGCTGCCTCAAGCCAGGGCCGGAGAGCAGATTTGGCTTTCGCTTTCGCTTCGCAGTAGTGCTACTGCGACGAGCATTTACTCACTCAAAGTGTTTTCTTACAGCAGCGGTCCCCAACCCCCCATTGGTACCAATGGTAAAGAACAATAAACGTAAATTTATTTCTTATCTCAAACTGAACGATGTTTTATTTTGAAAAATTATCTTACATTTTTTTATGAATACATTGAGAAAAATACCACCGTTTTACTGATGGCAATATCACATTCTTTTGTTGTATTTATCTGCCACGTCTTAAAGGCCGGTTCCTGAAAATACAACATTAAACCGGTTCCTGGGGCAAAAAAGTTTGGGGACCGCTGGAACAAGATTGAAAAATGAGTGAATCAAGATAATTACATTCCCACTGGTTTTGTTGTTTACACATTCTGGGTACTTCAAATTAAAGCACGACTTGTGTTTTACAACCGGTGACGTTCAACCCAAAAGGGAGCTCGACATCAAAACATTCATTTCAGATAAGTGTGGAGCAGCAGATCTAAAGGTCCGTCAAGAAATCCAGGCCAGATTTGGGATTTGGAGCCTCGTGTGCTGATGAGGTTGAAATACGGAGGCCAGAGGGGGAGAAGGTGGTCTGATTCTTCTCAGCGTGAATGAAAGGCACACGAATGCATCATGTGTGTGTCTTTGTGTGTGTGTGAGTGTGAGAAAGAGAGACATCCAGAGTTATCGCTCAGTCTCACCTGTCCAACATTCATAACCACCACTGATATCGTTTTTACACTTTACAGACATCTTGCATGTTTAAATGTGAGAAATAAATAATGAAAGTTTGTCCCAGCTTTGTCTCTCTGTGACTAATGTGTAAACCAACTAGCTAGATTTTAAAAAGTCTGATGATTTGATGCCAAAAATGAAGTAAATGTTAAACTCCTGGGTATTGTTTGATAAAAATGTAATTTAACGAGAAAACAGCCACTTTAATGTTTTCTGTTGTTGTTTTCTCGCATCATGTTTCTGCTAATATTCAGTTGTTTTTCCCTATTTTCACTGTCTGCTGATCCTTGTTAGCATGAAGATAACCATACTGACCAGTAGAGTCACCCGCCTGAAACCAAACTCACAGCAAAAGAAGTGAAAATGGGTTTTTTTCCTGTAAAAATAAAGCCAAATTCCACAGTTTAAGGACTTTACATTGTTCATTCCTCCCAAAGTTAAAAAAAAAAATAAAAGCAGCAGAGGTCAGAATCTGTCTAAGAATAGACGTCGTTAACAGGAAAATAAAGAGCGGACCTAAAAATAGGCCTTAAATAGCAGTGACGATCCTGAACTCATCAACAGCAGTTAGGAATGGGGTTGAGGACAGCTCCAGCGGCAGTCGCTGGAACTGAGGCTCTGTGCTTTCTAGATTTTAGGCAACATTCAGGGCGAGACTGAATAGGAATGACGAGGAAGGCGGCCTCGGCAATGGTCTGTCCGCCCCTTCGGAGTCGTTCATCATCCACTGGTGGGCCTAAATGAGCAGTTTACGCCGGAGCTGTTTGGTTACGTCCAGTGGAGAGGTGTTGTAGCCTTGTGCCTCTGTTTATTTCTGCTGAGTTAGATCCTACGTGGCACCCTCATCAGCGGGAGTGCAAATCTGCATGCTGCCGATGTGTTTTAGTGCATTTCTCCCAGACACCACGCTGAGAATACAGCCTTTGTTTGTGCGGCGGCACAACACAAAGGCTGCAGACCCAACCGATCCGGTAGCTTTTCAGCTTTATTAAAGCCAGATGTCTGCACGGGTAACCAAATAAAAATGCACTTCTCCTCAGACTTTAGCCCACAAACTGAACCGCACGTGCAAGAAGCACGCTTAAAACGACCTGAGCGGAGCTTTGCGGCTCGTCTAATACATCTACCAGAATGTCAGCCCGCTTCTGAAGCTAAAATGGCCAAAAGTTTCTCCGGGCAGCCCATAAACCAGTTTGCAGTGTGGTACGGGGCCGGACACCATTTGTTGAGTACGGCGCGCAGCAGCTAGCACTGTGTGTGTGCCTGTTTGTTTGTGTTTGTGTGTGTGTGTGTGGGAACTGATACTTATAGAACAATACTTATATATCTGACGCTCTCACTTCCATCAAATGTTTGACTCCAGGAAATGGAAAACAGCCTGTGTAAATATGTCAAGATGTCTCACACACACACATGCACACACATACACCCAGAAGGACGAAGCCATAGGCTGAAAGGTATTGCACACCTCTCAGGAAGGAAAAGGCAATGGCGCTTTCAGAAGAAACCAAGATCAACATCATCATCTGAACCTTTCAAAAGTGTTACAAAATCTTCCAAAGCTCATTAAAAAAACGGAAACCATTCTCTTTTTAATCAACATAGCAAATTAAATTATCACTTTTTTATTGCTGCTTGCAGCAATTCTTTATAGAAACTATAAACAGAAACAAGCACAGGGGCAAAAGTTCATCTTAAATGACTGCTGTGGGGTACCGTACGTCCCTGGGTTCATCCACGGAGCCCCTGAGCGAGGCATGGCAGGGTTAGGGCACCCACTTCCTCCAACCCTTTCCTGTTCAGACTCCATCCTCAGAGTTGGTGACCTCCACTACCGTTGGTGACCCAACTCCCACAGGCGACCTCCTCTCTTGTTGGTGACCCAACTCCCGTTGGCGACCCCACCCTTGAGGCAGCACCTTCAGGACATCCTTCCGTCTGAAAGTGTTCAGGACACTGATTTGCCAAGCGCATCATCACTTTGCTGCTTTAGCAAGCATCTTTAGCTTAGCGTCCTCGGGATGAAAAGAGCTTTTTTTTTTTTTTTTGCCAAAAACATCCTGTTTAGGTCGGCCGAAGGTACAGTAACTGGTCAATATCTTGGTAGTGAAAACAGTAGCGATTTGTTACGAGTGTCCTCGATGCCAAGGTAGTTGCTATTTTTTAATATCTACACCTGATGAAACAATGAAGGCTAACATGGAGTAGCGAAGGACAGAAATTTGGTTTTACAATTTGACGGAATTTCTCCGGCTCCTGCGCGGTGAAGGGGAACACGTGCAAGGCCTCCTGTAAAATTGGTTTGGATTTCGTTTCAAGAAGAAAAATGAGGGGAAATTGTAGGGAAGTGTGGGAATCCTTATTAAGTTTAGTCCTCGGAGGGAAGGTTCTCCCTTTTAAATACACGTTGAAGACCTGCTTCACCAACACACCTTATTCTGTACATGTGTTTGGTTCGTATCGTCCACATTCATATCCAATCATCGCGCCTTGAATGGATATCTTCCGTCTTCTATCTCAGTTCTGATCATGTGATCTCTACCAGCAGTACTTTAAATAGGGGTTGCTTCTAAAAACCGTTCCACCCTCAATTTGTTGCCTTTTAAAAAAGAAGGCGCTTGTCGTCAGAGTCCCAGCTCTGTCCTCGATTAATCCAGCCGAAGGTAAGTGGGTGTGGAATAGTTAAACATGAGGAAGTCCATCTTGTAGAGCTGGTAGAGCTGGATCTGCTGCTGTGTGCTGATATTGCTAAAAAACTGTGCCGTCATGGTGTCTGTGGTGCGGGTGGACTTGGCGTAGCTTGGGAAACGCAAGGAGTCGGCGACGCCCACCAGTCGCAACACGTAGTTGGCGTCATCTTCTAGCGTCTCGTACTTGCCCACCAGGTCGTAGTGGATATGACACGGGTGGCAGAGCTGGGAGACGGTCTGCCAGTGCTCGTTCAGCGGTCCGTCGCGCTGTGTCGCCGGGTCCACCAAGTACTCTGCGAATTCTTTAAACTTGACATCGGCCCCGTTGAGGAGGGCGTCTTGCGTGGCGTTTTTGCGGTAGCGTCGGATTATGCGGGTGCCAAAGCGCTTGTGGAAGGACGAGTTGTACTTGAGAGTGAACTTGTTGCGGTAGGCAGAGACCAACCTCTCGAAGGGCTCTCGAACAAAGAGGAATTTGAGGTAGTTCTTGAGGCGGTGGTTGATCTCGGGTATGCTGTACTGGTTCAGGGTCTTCAGGTTGGAGGGAATGTGGGCTTCATTGGAAGGTATTTCCATCGGGTCGCTGTGAGAAACAGACATGAGACAGGAAGTCACATGGACCCACATATATCATCTGTATGTACGACAGAAAACTTGCACGCGAGGCCTTTAATCTGACCGTGATGATGTCCGTTCTACCACCTGACAGTAGACCCACCTGTATTTGCCGCGGCCTGTAAGGACCATCATCACGCGCTTCCAGTTGGTGCAGGCCACTTTGGGGACGTAACAATAGATGAGCTCGTGGTCTTCGTCTACCACCAGGTGCCTCAGGTCTCCGGGGGTCAGGACTCTGCGCTTACGGCTGGACGCGCTGTAGACGCGACAGGCGTCCGCCACCTGATCCCTCCTGGCCTGGTGGAGGACCGCTGCTCCGGACAGGTCCGGCTGGCCAGCGAAACACAGAAAAGGCACGTGTGAAAAAACAAGCTTTGCACGGCCATATTGGTTTGGTCATACTGGTAACACACATTCCAGCCCTCGACGTGTAAAATCAAATCTAAAAATCAGTTAATTTTTAATGGTTTGTGCATCTAAATCATTAAAGCGTTTGGGACGTCTGCAGCCATGAAACCTGCTTGGCCATTTTTTTTGTTTGTTTTTTGTATATAGTAGATTTTATTACTCTTTTAGCTCTCCTGATCTCACCTTCCAGACATCTGACTACTCTCACTGTTACATCCAGTTGGTCCTGACCATAAGCAAACAAAAAAGGACCCTAACGACACAGGTCAAAACGCTAAACGTCGCTAGCGTCCGAGGCTAGAGCAACTCTGATGGAGAGATAAAACACTAGCATGACAGAGCACGATGTGTGGAGGCTAATTATAAGTGTGAACACGAGCAACGCAGCCTGAGGTCTTGAAAGTTTGCAGAAGTTTTTTCCCCCACAAGCCCCCCACTGTCCACTCATCTCCACGCTCTAAACCGGACTTTTAAAAAATGTGAAACTTCTCTGTTTTCCATCTGCGCCGCAGGCACATTTTTACCGAGCATGTGACGAACACAGTTCATCTTTATCTTAGACTGTTCATCGTGTCCCTTTTGGGTGAAGTAAAAAAACACGAGTGGATGCCACGTGCACACGTGGTGGTTTCATCCCATCGTGGGTTGGGGCTCCATGAGCAGAGCGGGAGTCAAGTTTGTCGATGTTCAGGCTTTCAAATCTAACGACTGGAATGTTTTCTTTGCCTCCCCTTCAGGGCAGCTCCACTCGTCCCTCCATCGGAATTCTAATTGATTACGCCGCGGTCTGCATTGGAACCCCTCCGTTCCGCTGGTAACAAGGGTGGCCTTTCAGAGCTGGGTCGACAGGCTGAGAGAGAGCTCCTGAAAGCTCTGTAGCACCGCGGCTAACACAGTCTGACTAAAAGAGTTTGTATCAGCTCTCTGAAGTCCCTCTTACAGCCTTCAAGTGCGTCATTCATCAGAAAACAGGCAGAAAAGAATCTTTTTTTTCCCATATTTTCACGTGATCTTGGGCTACAACAGCGGGACAGGATGACATGCTGGACACAGTCACATGACAGCAGCTCCACAGCTGCTCCACATGCGTGAGCTTGAACACGTTTGGTGTTTGTTGGTTTTGCCATAGTTTCAACCACGATGCCGCGTCGTCACAACACACGACAGCCGTCGTCTGGAATGAAGCTAAAACCAACACAACAGGAAGTGTCTAATGTGAACTCCATAATATTATTTTCCTGAACACACAGCAGATCCCATTTTCCCTGTTTTTCCATGCAGGGGAATGAAAAGTTTCTTTTGTTGAGCATGTCCTCAGATTTTCCATTTGAATGTTGTTCCTTCGCCGATGCACAATATCCCTTCGTATTGTTGTAGCGGATGATGAAAAGAGGAGTGAGGAGATTTTTCTGTTTGTTGCCCATCACGTAAAAGGTTTTCTCTCTTTAAACATGAAACCACTCCTATCCAAGTACCCGTGGATGCTTGTGTGTACGTGCTCAGCACTCCGCCCCAGCGGCAGACAACGCTGTAATTAACACAGAGAGAAGAAACCCGGGAGAGAATCTGGTCATCTTATCTTCTCCCTTTCCACTGGGTTCCTTGCTGCCGTATTATCTCCGCTTCCCACAAGCTTCCTGTGATGCGCAACGACAAGAAGATGAGGCAGTGCGTTAGCACAGGCCTCGAGGAAGACGAGGTGGCGATCCTGCGACCTCTTCACGTTTGGCTGTCCCCGGGGGAAGAGCTTTACACAAGACGTGCCCGCTGGTCGGTGTCGTGAACTCCAGGGTCAGCGTCAGGTAAAAGTCGCAAACAAAGCTAGGAGCATGTGATAAATGTCCCGCAACCTTTAAATCAGCACTTCTGACAGCGTCAAGAGAGCGTCTGTTAGACTCCTGGTTAACTGGTTAAAAGTGTCAATGAAGCTGAAAACAACAGTGAATAAGTCAAAAAATTCACCCCGCCCCCCTCTCCAAATGTGAATAATTCTAATACACAGACGCAAATCAGTATTCTGTTCTTAAAAAAAAATAAATCGTTTTAAATCTGAGTTTTCAGATCCAGTCTGCTCCGTGTACTTCAGCTGAACACCTGAGCGGACGGAATCTGGGACACTCTGAAGACGGCAGAAAGTCCAAATGAAGTTTTCAGGCTTTTAGGCTCATTTCCAGGCTGCTGTTCCCACCTCAAAAAAAAAAAAAAAATCTGATCTGCCGCTTTCTGCCGTATCAACTGCCCCTCACAGCTCTTACTCTTCCTTCTAAAGACAAATAAAGGATCCTAATATCCATTTTCCGGTTTGGCCTTTTCCTCACGTCGCTCTGCTGTTGCTAACGATGCTAAACGATTGCTCTCTGCAGCACGTTTGCTGTTTGTGCACGTGCTTCTACCTCTCACACGCTGCGTTGCTGTGAAGATCCGTAGCATTCATCAAAGGGCCACGCTCGTGCGCGTACACACATGCTCGTGCGCACACACGCGCACACACTGCCCAGCCTTTCAAGGCAGCCTGTCTCTCACAGACTGGCATTCATGGAACAGGAATAGAGCTTCCAGTGTAACACACACACACACACACACACACACACACACCCTGATTTTCATGTGTCCTGCGTTCGCCTGTTTCTAGGCGGCCAACTTCATCTTTTCATGGATGTCACTGGTGTGACCTCCAGGAGGTGTTCTGGCTCCTACCTGCCTACCACCTGAACCCGCCATGACAGGAAGTAGGAAAGGAAGAGGAGCGCCCTTCCTCCTGCTCGGTCCTGTCGGTGCTCACCAGGCTCCCTAGGGGCAGTCTGAGAGGAAGCTGAGCAGCTTCAGAAGTTCAGAGCAGGCAGCAAGGTGCTTTACAGAGGCAGAAACCCAGAGCCGGAACCCCCAGGTGAGCACAGTGACAAGGGAAAAAACTCCTTTTTAACAGGAAGAAACCTTGAGCAGGACCAGGCTCACAAGGAGGAACGATGCTGCTGAAGTCAAGGGTAACTGGCCAAAGGTTTAACAAACTCGTAATTAACGATTATTGATTCATATTCTGTGTAAATGTCAGCGAGCTTTAAATAGGTAAAGCTGCAACCAGCTGTGAAATTAAAACAGTTTCAACAAATCTTTCATTACAGTCCAATTATTATAGGAAAAGATGAATGTTATTCTGAAGCACCTCAGGGGGTCTTGGGAAGATTCAGCTGACAAGGTGGGCATTGAAAGACCTTCCCGAGGTCTTCAATGGTCTGGAAACGGGCGCAGACCCAGGCTCAGGAAGTGGAGACGGTCACACCACCTGCCTTTATGTGGCCGCCATCACGTCCACCCACAGAAGGCTCCAACTCAGCTGTGAATCGTTCAATTCAGGGGTTTTGTATCGGTGAGTGTTACATAAGAGGCCTGCAGGGAGGGGTCAAAGGACACACTGTGTGTGTGCGTCCGGGGGGGTTCATGCACCGGGCTTCTCTGCAGGGCAACAAGGGCAAACAAATATCTAAACACACACACACACATAGAAAAATTCACCAACATCTAAGAGCAAGAGAGGAGGAGAGATCTCAAGTTGATTTTTATTTTATTTTGGATTTTTATTTTTATTTTACTCATGAGATCACAAGTGAGAACGCGCGACACTAAAACATGAACACACTGCTGGACTCTTCATAGTTTAACGGCCATTTTTTGTATTTTAGCAGGTCAGAACTGAACAAAAACTGGCTTACCATCACAAACATTTTTAAAAGTGTTTTTTTGTTGTTGTTTTTAAGAAAATAGTAAAAAATTATACATAGAACAAAAATGAAATAATATATCCTATGATAAGATTTAACGAACAGACTTCAGGAGGATTTGAACTCTTGCCTTTGAACCAGTGTTGTGTCATAAAATCTAAAGATCTAAATCAAAGAATCTATCGTTCCTGTTTATACATGTTCTCTGTGGACTTCCTACAATACACACATGCAGACAGACACACACATGCACACACCTACACACACACAGAGCTTAGCGCTTTACTTATCCCATCTAAATCCTTTTCTGTCTACTTTCACATCCTTTCTTCAGCTTTGCTCATCTGCAGCCTCCAGAGACAAACACACACAAACCTCCTGAAAATCCCTTTGACTTTGAACCCAAAGTGACTCTCACTCTCTCTCTCTCTCTCTCTCTCACACACACACACACACACACACACACACACTGTGCATGAAACGTCTGCAGGTAGTGAATCGATCTCGTTTAATTATAAAAGAGTCATGAATATTTACAGAATGATTCTTTCTGAACGCCAACTCTGAAGGAACACCAGGGGAGCGAAGCTCAGGCCTTCTGCAGTTCTCCAGCATCATGGATCCCATCGGCATTTTTACTGGTAACTGCAGCTAGTGGCTGAAGGGTGGAGGAGGGCGGAGGAGGGCGGAGGAGGGTGATGCTCTCTGCCCACCACAACAACCCTGGTTGGCTCAACGTTCACCTTCAGCGGCGAAAACGACAACTTCTGGCCAAGTTGGTCCTGAGGCTGGACTCGTTTATCAGGAACGGGGACTCTAACTCTGGCAAACGTTCCCACTTAGGACGCTTTAAATGGACGTTTTTGAACAAAAACCTTTGCCCTATGAAATAACTGTGACAAAACCGACCTGCTACCATGGCAACAAATTAAATTTAATTTATTGTTAATTAAATGTAAAAAGATGAAAATGAGCATGAGCCCATTGTGGATGGATGGATGGATGGATGAATAATGGATGGATGAGCAGATGGATGATGATTGATGGGTCAATGGAAGATAGATGAAAGGAATACATAGATGATGGATGATGGTAGATGATGGATGGATGGATAGGTTAATGAATGGATGATGTATGGGTAGATGGATAATAGATGGATGGTGGATGATGGATGGATGGATGGATGTATAAAAAGATGGATGGATGAGTGGTGAATAGGTGATAGATGGTTGATGGATTGGTGGATGATAGAAAGATGAATGGATGGATAAATGATGGATGGTTGAGGCAGGGATGGATGATGGACAGATGAATGTATAGACAGATGAATGGATGGATCAATGATAGATGGTTATGTAGATGGATGGATAGATGGGTGATGGGTGGACGATGGATGGATTATGCAGGGATGGATAATAGCCAGATGGATGGATAGTTGATGGATGGATGGATGGGTTGATAGATAATAGGGTGGAGGGATGGTGTACTAAAAGGCAGCAGACTCACTAAATGTGGAAAAAAGTGGGAAAGAAGAAGAGGAAGAGTCGTACCAGGTTTTTCCAGGTCCTGGAGATGGTAGGTGCTCCTTACAAGGAGCTGTTGATGAGTTGCATCAAAAATGAAGGCGTGCCTCCCTCATGAGGATGAGGAGGAGGAAGAAGCTCATGTCCACTGCGTGGTTCCACACTCAGACACTTCCTGTGCAGCCTTACGGGTATTTAGGAAAAATGTGCACATAAATACCGATGTACTCTTAGTCAACACCGTCATGCGGATGACTATGCTTGTGAGGACATTGCAAAGACATCCTCTATGAACACAAACTTCCTTTTAAAGACTCAATTCTGGCTTTCGCTCCAGTTAGCTGTGAGTCATTTCTGCAGGATTGAACAAAGCCAAATTGTTTCCCAGCCTCGGTTTTGTTGACTGATTTATGGGAAAGATCGAGCCAGGCTGGTTTAGCGCTGATATGGTCTGAACTCCCCTGTGACCCGACTGCAGGAGCAAACAATGTATCACACCATCTCAAGGCTGGAAGGATTACCAGCCTGCAAGGAAACCAGTTTGTGTGTGTGTGTGTGCAGGCACATCTGGCAAAAGAATCAGGCCCATGATGTCTGTAACATTGTGTAAAATGTTCTCCAGGTGAAGGAGTACCTGTAAAGTACCCCGTGCACACTTCTGCTCTCAAAGGAAGGACTATGCGCATTTCATACACTCTTTTTAAACTGGATGCCTTTAAAATGGACCCCTAGATGGTGATGAGCAAAAGAATCACAGCTCTTCATCAAATCCAGGTGCACCTATGTGCGCTAGAAGAGCTAGGCATCGTCTCAAATTTACAATCTTTGTCAAAGTGTGACGTCGCATATTTCCTTCTTGCAGTTTTTAGAACCAACGCAAAAACGTCTCTGGCGACTCAGCGGAGACATGAAGTCCACCCTTTTTCAAAAGGTTCCACGTAGCTGATCCGGGGTTAGCTGTGAATCCTTTAACCATCACTCCTGACCGAGGAGGCGGTTCTCCTGAATATTCAGTGCATCTCTTTCACTCCGCTCCGAATCCAAAAGTCAACAAGTGAGGACAGCACAGCGGCAGCTCTGTGTGGATGCCTGACCACAAACACCCTGCGCAGGTTTACACCCAACTGAGCACACAGACACACATCAATGGGGCTTCACACGGGTCCCAAGGTTTGGAAAAACCCCCGGCAGAGGAGCCTGGAGAGTCCAGCAGCACCTGCTCTGTTCTAAGTTAAGCAGGAAGAGAATAAATTCACACCCCACTAGTGCGCAGGGACAAGGAAAAGGGCTCCCTGTCCGACCGAGGGGAGGAATGGTGTGTTTGGAGCCACAGTGGCAAAAGAGGCTGATTTCTAGGCTAGTGAAGGAAGGAGGTGAGGAAGCCACCACAGCAGCGCCTCCAATCACTCTAGCACTCAGAAGCTCCGAGAACAAAGCACCACTTGTGCGCGTCAGCTGTTGGGCTGTGTCGTTTTTAATGCTCTCACACCCAAAGTTGGACTTTAGGCCAAGATTTTATGATCGCTGTCACTCGTTACTGGAGCGACCACGGTTGTTTTCATGTCATGCTCAAGTCATAAAAACGTCCTAAAAATCAAACGCTATCTTATCAGATGGTCGTACGTTCGTTTTAAGTTTGTTCCCTGAGGAAGCGTCGAGGATGGGCAGAGACACGACAGGGTCAAAGGTCAGAAAGAGAGAAGAGGCTGCACCCATGGAACTAGTGGGGAGGCCTGAGAAGGTCCTGGGCGTGTCCACCACAGGTCCAGGGTCCATGCCTGGAGGAGATTTACCTCGGTGGGGTTGTAGAGCTCCTGCAGGGCGTTCCGGGACCCTTTCCGACAGCAGCCGTCCACCACAAAGGGATTCCTCCGCATGACTGGAAAAACACAGGAGACACCAATAAGAACCCACAATTTCTTCAACCAGACAGTGCATCCACCAATCATCCCAAAATATAAACGGCATTTTGTTGGCTAACCATAACATTTACCGCCTGGATGAGATTATCAGGCTGTAATCCAACAGCAGGGCTGTATTAGACCTCACAGATCGATCTGACATCACAAAACCCGCAACGATATTATTTGAGCAACCTACTCGTTTGCTTCCCCACCAACCGTGTTGCCTTTGAGGCCTCGAACATGGTGTTTTAAGGACAACACATTTCCTGTTAACTGGTTAGTTTTCAAATTGTAATTGCATTTGTAAAAAAGAAAAATCGGGAGGATGATAGTAGAATACGGGTAGTATGAAGCAACAGCTTTAATTTCTTCCTCCTCCAGGAGGAAGATGACATGTTTTCCAGGTTTATTAATGTTGGACAGAAAAAAAAAAAAACCCTGCTGATCAAAAGCACCGACGCTCCGATGGATGAAATATTAAACATCTCCGGGATGGATTTCTGCCGCGGTCCTCCACCTCTGCTCAAGGACGCCGAGAGGAGGCAGCGGGCTGCGGGGCTGATTCATGACTGGCTGCCAGGGGCGAAGCCTCAGCCTCCGCCGTTTGGCTGCAGCTCAGCACAGAGCGGTAGCTGCTGGCGGCGGCTCGGCCTCTGTGCCGGCGGCTCTCTCCAATTACTCCGAATGGAAAAAAGCTGAACGGCTGGAAAGAAAAAGAAGTACTAAGAAGACGGACAAGGATTTAATAGTCGTCTATTCCCCACCCCCTCGGCCTCACGCTGGTGTGTAAACCTGTGTTTTCTAGATCAGAAGGAAGTGCTTCATGTGATCGCCTGATTGCTTTGATTCACAGCAGACCCGAAGTCCAGAATGTCAGTTAGCATTCGAGCTAACAAAAACATGCCAAAGTCCACATTTGCTCATCAGCACAAATGCTGCTGCTTCATCAAAGGGTACATTTGCAAGCGTGTTGCCTACAAACATGCAAAAGTGCCATCTGGTCTGCAAACACAGTAAACCAGCGCAATATTTCAGCTCTGATATCAGAGCGTCCAGTCTTACTCGCTGGTTTGTGTCTCTTTCTCTCTCTCTCTCTCTCTCTCTCTCTGTATCTTTCTGCAGGTCATTCTGTCTCTACACGGATCTCGGCCTGTGACAAACTCAGTGTCCACTGTCACCACCTGCCTATGCTAACCCCCTTTTTTATCAAAATTGCCTACGCTGTATTATTTATATAAAAGTATTATGCATATTGTTCTTGCTGTGTTTATATATTTGTCTCTCTCTCTCTCTCTGAGCCTGGTTCTGCTCAAGGTTTCTTCCTGTTAAAAGAGAGTTTTACCTTTCCACTGTGTTTACCCGGAAGTTCAGACTCTGTAAAGGACCAAAGGACAATATTATTGTAAAAGGTGCTACACACACAAAAAAAAAACCAACTGAAGTGAAATGAAATTGAATTATTTACTATTGGAAAAATAGAAAGAAAGAAAAAAAGGAGCCTTGTTTTAGAAAATCTTCGATTTTAATCAGATGAGTTTATAGAACAAGGGAGCCAAGGACGCGGCTGACCCCAGACAGACACCAGCGACTGTCGCTGCTCCCTGGAAGACCCTGGGGAAGGAGCTAAGAGCTGGTTAGCATAATGAGGCCGCAGCAGACACCCGTGACCTTCACGCCAAGGCTGCCTGGCGACAAACAGCATCCTGTACATGAGCGATTAATCCAGCACATGTGATTCAAATAAGCCCCGGGTCATCATTACACACACACACACACACACACAGAGCGACTGCCCTGGGCCTTGTGTCGGTACTCTGGTCCTCGCCAACCCTGTCTATCAGCACGGTGAGTTGTAGCCATGGCAACAGCTATTCAGGAACGCAGAAAGCCCATCGTTTCCTCTCCCAAGAGGAGTTTAAGATAATCATCATATTTATTAACCTGCGGAAACTCTGTCGCTTCCAGGGGAGCCTGACAAAGCAGAAGCAGCTCAAGTAAAACATAATCCCAGTTTAACTTTGTGCGATTTGTGAACTAAATACAGCAGAAGAGCCGTCACTTTTTATATCTTTTGTGAGACGCAGCAGGAGATAAAGTCCCTCTGACGGGAGCTTTTCCTCCTCTTTTCCTCTCTTATCACCACCTGCCGCTGGAAACGCTCTGAAACTCTTCTATCCGTCATTTATTCCTGCTGCCGAGGACGCAGAAGCCGACAATCTTACAGCTCAATATCGCAATTTCTCTCACCTACCCAGAATTTTTAAATAAATGTTCCCAATCGAATTCCTGCAAGAATCTCTTTAGTACCTAAAAGAATAGTCCAGTTTTAGTTCCGTTTATTTATTTAGTGTCTTCTACAATAACGTGGTCTCTAGGTGCTTTACAGAGGCAGAAACCCAGAGCCTGAACCCCCACGTAAGCACAGCAGCAAAGAAAAGCTCTTAACAGGAAGAAATCTTGAGCAGGACCAGGCTATCAAGGAGAAACCACCTTCAAAATGTAAAATAAATGACAATTACTATCATTCGCTGCAGCGCTAAAATAAAACAACACATGTTCTCGGTTTTCTTCTGAAGTTACCGAGGTGGAGAAACAGGGTTCATGGTAAGACTGACATTACCGTCACCAAAATGCCAGACGCACAGTTCCAGGCATGGAAAATGATGATGGGCTGCTGGAGGAGGCGTTTGTTACCAGCAGAGAGCCGCTTCACACCAGCCGCCCACACGCGCAGCACCGTCACACGTGCTGTAGGTGTGAAGCCATCCATTCTCCACAAAGCTGCGCATGGATTAGCTTTCACGTTAGCAGCATGAAACCTTAGCATTTCACTAACAAATCTCTGTTCGGTTTCCAGCCAATCATATTTAACCGTCTTAATGATAATTAATACACGGTTAGAGCTCAGCAAGCTCTGCTTTCAATTCTACCTGCATCACTTTTTTTTACAAATCCCAATCAAAAACCTCAAAACAGGCTTCATCATGCAGCAAATGTAGCAAACGTGCTAACTTTTGGACCAAGTTCCAGTATCTCCTCTGCAGCATTAGCATGCTGGCTGTCCCTGCAGTAAACACCGTGGTTCTAACACAGACGGATCCTTCTGGAACACCGAGGAGAGAACAGCAAGGTGTCCCATCACTGAGAAGAAAGAGAGGGTCAGCAGGAGAAAGGCTGAAGAAGACTCACATCCAATCTGCGATGGAGATCCATGTAGCCTTCATCTCTATTCTCCTCTACATCACATGAGGGAGTACATCGATTCATATAAGCGTCGCACATGGACACGTGTGTCACCGATGTCTCTGTTAACACCAGACGACCTGCTGCACAAGAAGATGGTCCTGAGACCCACACACAGATAAAACAGCCCTCTAATCACAGTTACTTCAAAGTATACAATAAAAAAAAAATTCTTTATTTATCCCAAACTGAGGCCCGGGGGCCACATGTGGCCCAATGAACTATTTTTTACGGCCCTGCAGACCTTTCATAACAATTTCCCCAAAAGACAAATGGTTGACCGCTTGACTGGATTGAAAAAAGATTCAGACCCTCCTTCGCCTAGCGTGCTATCGTGTTCTCCAAAATGCTCCACAATAAAGGCAAATAAAGAACAAGGTCAGAAAAGGTTCTTTCCAACGCTGACCTCTATTCAGATGATCTTCATGACATCACCTTCCTCTTTTCACATGCAGCTCAAAGTTTCGGCCCTGAGTCAAAGCTGCCGTTCAACGGCTGAGTCAGCGCCGACTTTACTCAAAAGAAAGTCATTCATAGCAGGCCGCAAATGTTCAGTTAGCTCCTGGTGCCTCTTCTAAAAACGTCAGCCCCCAGGAATGTCTGCGCCGAGTCAGAGAAACGCAGACGGTGACTCAAGCGCACCTTAAAGTTCGGATTTACTGCGCAAACAGCGCCTTTTAAATCCTAAAACGACATTAACGTCGGCTTTACCCACGATCTATAACAGCTGTACTTAAATTAGCCACTCCGACTGGATCAATTTGATTAAAAATAACTCCTAAAGCAGAATCACTGACAACAAAGATGAAAGCTTCAAGAAAACAGTCTATTTATAACTAAAGTGGGAATTCAAATTCCCCGAAAACATATTTTAAAATGGAACTAAAAAAACAAACAAAAAAAAAACTACTATGAATAACCTTGATTACATCAAAGGTGGTGATGGATGCAGGTAGTGTGAGAAAGAGGTCACATGACTTCAGCGAGCAGACGAAAGCGATCGGGGCGAACTCGCTGAACCTCACACACTCCATCACACACCTCGTACCTCGCACGAAGCTACCTAATGTCCCCAGAAAGCTGCAAAATGGCATCATCTCAGTCTTGCTGGCTGGCCCGCGCTGCCTGCACGCCAGCATATTATACATAAAACATCTAAAGATGGAAAAATGTTCAAAATTAAGGAGAGCTTGTGAGTAATTCATGAGTTTCATGTGAGAGATGAGGAGATATTACACAGAAAAAGCCTTAAAGCCAGAACCAACCAAAAGTGGTGAATGAGATAGATAAAGCTTTTTTTGGGGTTGCTGTGTTTACATATACGTGTAATTTTACCACAATATACTACTCGGAAAAACAAATTATCCTAAAAAAGTGCATGCATTTCTGTACCTCAACTTTCACACAATATTCTAATTTTCCGACTAATTCTGTAAATTTTGCAGGTTGAGTAGTGTTTGCGTTTCCTCATTCGTTCATTTGCTTTACTGTTTTATTTGGGTGAAATGCAGTGCATTTTTCATTTTAGTAAGAAGGAGGGGAGGGTGTGTTTGTGTGTGTGTGTGTGTGTGTGTGTGTGTGTGTGTGTGTGTGTGTGCATGTGAGTGTGTGTATTACACCGTGAAGACAAAGAAGGATTGTCCATCTTGACTCACAGCCATATACTTGGGGCAATTATTTAAAAACACTTCCTTCCTATGGTCATACTGGTGTTTACCCACCCACCCATCCATCCATCCATCCATCCAACCATCCTTCCATCCATTCATATTCTCCTGCGTCTTCCCTGCTGAGTTTTGTTTCCAACAATTATTTTTTAAAAACTCTCTCAGAAACCTTTGTCTTCTTAAAACAATCGTTCCACTTTTTAAAAGTTTTTTTTTAGAAAGCAGAGAAAAAAAACAATGTATATCGGCTATTAAACTAAAGGTGTAGAATCACATGATCTCCTTAATCAGGATGCAGGTGAATTGACCAGAGGTGGGCAGCTTTATAAAAAAAAAAATTAAAAAAACATAATTTATTTGACCTGATGACCTGAGGCTTCTGTCCCAAAATGTTCATTTTCCAACAGTTATATTTATAACCCCCGCGACACCACAGGGTAGGAAAATGAATGAATGAATGAATGAATATATTTATAACCACAACCAGCAATAATGTAGTTTGCTCGGTTTTCGATTGCTCATGCCTTTAAGTCCATCGTCAGTGCACATTTGGAGGCCATCTTTATTTTCTGCCAGTAATTCTGCAATTTTCCCATTGCGGGACAATACAGATCATCTATTTTATTCTGTTCTTTTGAATTTAAATGACTTGTATCTCTTTTATGTGTCTGAAACGTTAGAGGCAAACGATTAAAGGATCTTCCGTTCTGAAAATCGCCAACCCACAGTAAGGTGGTTGAGACCGCAGGGTCTGATTCCAGACCTGTGAAATGGAGTCTAAAGATGACGAAGAAAGAAAGAGGGGAGAAGTGGATTTAACAGCAGCAGAGAAAGAGAAAACGCGACGGGGGTTTAAAGAAGATCCCTCATCGCTTTCGGCCTAGCATAAAGAGGGGCTGAAGGTCCGCCCGGGGGGCAAAAAGCTCAGAAGAAGAAGCTGCCAGATAGGACCAGGTTTACCTGTCGGCTCCCAGGAGCTTTTCTGGGTCTCTAACGCTCAACTGATCGTTCTAGTAGCCTGTGAATATCACACAGACGCAAACAATACACACTCCTCCTATGCAAGTTCATGTACACACACATAAAAGAATACGTAGGTGGGTTGTTTTTTTCTTATTTTTTAATTACAGTAGTGGTTTTATAAGTCAGTTAAGGGCAATTATTGTCTACGTTTGACAGGCATGGGTCTAAAAAAATGAATAAATGTGCACTAGTAAGCCCATTTTGTGTTATTATGCAGATTTCTTTAATTGATGCTGGGTTTTCACTGTTGCTAGAGGCAGGAAATCAAAAAACACTCGTCATTTCTATTAGTTTCGAGATATTGATATCAAATATCGAGATATGAACTTTTTTCTATACCGTGCAGCCCTATTGGTCACTTACGACCTCAACCAGTCATAAACTACCCTCTGTACGCAGTCGGGTCAAACACATTTAAATCTATATATTTGACCATGATTACTAAATTTTTGGTGGTAATAATTCTTCTCTATCTTTCTTATTCTGGGCTTTATCTTCCATTTTGTAAAGGCATCTTAACACATCCAGTAAATACAGGAAGTCACTGCAAACTCTGTTGTTTAGTCTAAAAAAAGAGCACATTTAAGACCTTGGCGGCTACTGTAATAAGCACCAGTTTGTCACTTTAATTCCATCAGACACCTTTTTACTGGTCTAATTATAACTGGTGTTTATAACACATGCGACAGTGGAAAGCGTGTTTATGTCAGGGTCTGGGTTCCCTCCAGTCTTTCACTCTCGGTTCATCTCACTGGTGAGCAGAACTAACGGCACCGTGCAGGTTTGGGGCTGCAGCGATTGAGTAGTTTTGTAATTAATTCCACTAAATCTTTTTTGATTACTCGTAAATGAATAAAACAGCTTTTCGCTTGGTTAAAGAGAAATTATAAATGAACAAGAAGAGACATTTGATTAAAAAACTGACACGTGCTCAAAAAAAAAGGATTGTTAACATCATGAATGTGACCAGTTCACATCCTAAACTTTAAATAACAGCAGCAGAAAATGATTTATTCACATTTCATATTCTTGAACTAATTAGATGATTATTGAATGAATCAAAGCCCCTTTTGCAATCTCAGCTTTTCAATATCCACCGAATTTAATATCTCTGATACCAACCGCAGGCACGAGGCTCCTGCAGCGCGTTGGTTATTTCCGCTGGGATACCTCAAGCTAAAAATAGCCCCCCTCTGTTCCCAAGGCCCGGGTTCCCACAGGTTGGAGCCAAACACAGCTCTGGCGACACGTGGAAGTTACTGAAATGATGCAAATTCGTGGACTGGACACAACACAGTGGGGTGACGGGGTTGGCCCGGTTGACGGCGTTGGTGGGGGCCCCCCGGCGGAGATCTTGTTGTTGAGTTCACAACAGGCAGCAGGGATGCATCTGACAGCTAAATCCTCGCTAAACCCTCCTGCGCTGCCGCTGAATGAGTTCACTGGGTCAGATTAAAGAATGGGAGGAGAGATCACTGCTGCTGAATCAACACACACACGCATATCCGTTTACTTCTATCTTTGTGAGGACTTAGATAGGCATAACGTATTACCCAGCACCTTAGCCTCACCTAACTGACCTCAAACAGACCTTTGGAGTGATGAGGACCAGACAGACCACACATACATCGTCTCAGTGTCCCTGGGAAAGGGGTCTTGGCGGGGCGGAGGGCCTTGGCGGTGCCAGTGTTTCATCATGAGCTAGTGACGATGCAGCACAAACATCCTGCAGGGCAGCCTGTGAGTCAAGGTGATGCCGCTGGTGGACTGTTGCGCGTCAAGCCAAGTCTAATGTACTTCTATGGATTAGTTATAAAAATGTAGACAGCAGTGGGAGCTGGTAAGGCCAAGAACAGTGGACATAAATAATAATAAAAAAGAAATCAAGTATTAATCTGTCAGCATTTCCATCCTTTACACTTTTCCCTGCTGAAAGGGTGTTGCGCCAGCCTGTCACCACGGCAACAACACACACCAATGACCAGCGGTTTTTTCCTCGCTGGCGCTGGTGCGGCTGTCGTCTGAGTCGCTGCCGCAGACGTGGAAATAGGAAGTCATAAGTAGCGGGACGACTTGCGGCGACGTTCGCCCCACTTTCGCCACCACAGCCGGGCGCTCTTTCTCCGGGTTTCTTCTTGCGTATTTCAGTCCAGTTTGGTTCAACGTGGTTAACGTCTGTGTGTGTTTTGATGCGAGATGTTGCTGGAGGTCCAACAGAGATTACTTTTAATCTGTAGCTGTAACACATCCAAAGCCGGGCGAAGGCTTTTTAAAGGCGCATGTGCATCCATGCAGGCAGCAGGCTGAGATAGCAATTTGGCTTTTTAAACCAGGTCTTTTGCCAACGCTCGGGCTTTTTAAAACCGGCCCATTTTCTTGGCTCGACACAAATCAATTTCCTCTGTGGAAAAGCATCTGAAAAAGCATTTAGAAGACTTTGGGAAACCAAATCCCTCCATTACAGCAAGCATCCTGACTTTCCCAGCAAAGCTATTCTCTTATTCTCTTTCTAATGAAGCCGGAGGATTGAGTCACTACAACACGTCCACTTTGATTCATTTTGTGTTTCCGTATTTATCTTTTTTTTTTTTTTTTTAACCAATTTGTGGGATTATTTTTCACCCCAGAGAATAATTCTGTGCTGAGGAGCACCCAGGGCCTTACCAAATGTCCTGAACGTGGACCTTTGATGATCTTCTTGAAGGGATGACAAAGATTTTGTTCATCAGCAAAAAAGAAGCTGTGATGCCAAGACTTTGATAGGAAATGTGAAATGTGTTGAAATGCCTTAGCGTAGCTCTGTTGTTAAGCTATCCTGGGGGAGGGTGGGTTTTTAACCAGGATTGTTTCTGAGTGGGCTGATTCACACCTCCATCATTGGATTTTAATCCATATAATTAGCTGTTTAAAACACGTTTCTGTATCCTCTTGCTGCCTCCATCAGCTCAAAATCAATTAAAAAGTGAAGCATTTTTTAATGGATTCAATTAAACGCGTAAATAAAAAGTCACAGCGATTATCATTCATTTGAGTGACGACTGAATCAGGCTCTCAGCCTAATTTAACCACAGTCGGTCGGGCTTGTGACAACGTTCTGACATCTTCTGCTGCTGCAGACGGGACTCGGTTCAGGAACCAGCGTGAGAAAGTCTCTGGAACTGCTGCTCCCTGCAAAAGCATCAGCTTCATCAGCATCTAGTAAAGAACATATTTAGGCGCCTCAGCCGAGAGCAGAATTCCACCATCCAGTCAGCAATCAGAACAAATCAGGACTCGTTCGTCTCCCCCCGCCCCAACGATCTAACGCTGAAATGATCCCAGGGATTGTGAGCAGCTGAAGACGAATGGAGAGACTGGCTGGCTTGATGAAGCAGAACCTGCATTGCTCTGCGTGTTTGTTGCAACGTTTGCAGCCATTCTGTCGTGATACGCGACATCAAACTGTAAATAAATCTGCACAAAAATCAAATACTATTGGAGTACCAAACTTAGCAAGAAAAGAACAAGCAAAGATTAATGGCACAAGATTCATGATTTACTTTCTCAGTGTGTTTTCAGGTGAAGAAAAAGACAATTTCCAATCAAAAAGATGAAGTAACCTTCAATATTAATAATAAATTAGGTACTATTGACCAATTATGACAACAACCAAAAACCTGTGCTGGTGGTGCAGAATTGGGGGACAACATCTTGCTCTGACGAAGCAAAAAGATGCTGAAAAGAACAAGTGCAGCGTCGCTCCCTGTTTTCAGGATGAAAGATTAAAGTTCTCTGAGCTGAGACGTTTTCTGTTTGGGCCCAGAGTCATCAAGCAGAAAACCCCCCGATGCACAGGCAGATGGTGGAAAAGGAGGAAGAATAGAAACATCTGCTGTGTAGCAGACGCTGAAGTGTGACTTTCCCCCATTCTGGGACCTTATTTGTCCTTGTGGCAAACGACAGAACCAGAGGGACCGGAACAGCAACTCCTTCCACAGCTGGCTCTTGACATCTGAATCATCCCTGGATGCTTCATAACCAAGGTATCTCAAACCCATGAATCACTTTTAAAATCCTGTGATAGCAAACGTGTGCAGACGCAACCACGTGAGACGGGTTTCATCTGTTTCCCACCGCGGACGGGTTAGGAGTGAGACCTTAGCGTTCAGAAGTCACTCATTGATGGAACCGATAAGAAACTGATTTTTTAGGTCTGCAGGCTAATTAAAATCCAGAATCAGGCACCATCTTTATTATTAATGTTCCCCAGTGCTTTCCTTGGTCACATTTAAACGTGTGTGTTTCTGAAACGTTCATCACTGTTTAGCTCAGAGGTGGGCAAACTGTGGCCCGGGGGCCGCGTGCGGCCTGATGGACTAGTTAGTCCGGCCTGTAGAGCCTTCACAATAATTTCCCCAAAAGCCAAATGAAGAGAGTTGTCAGCTTCAGACGCCCCTTCACCCAGCAAGCTAACGTGTCCTCTCAATAAGGTGGGGCCAAACATCATTTGGGGCTTCATCATCTTTCTCCAGCTGGACCAATTTACAGGTTTTCTCAGTCAAGTTTGATTTTTAGGGGGGTTAGCTTCCTGCACCACCTGGTGGGCCTGTTCAACAAGATCTAAAACCCAACGTGGCCCTTCAGGCTAAATAATTACCCACCCTTGGTTTAGCTGTAGAAAGTTTTTTTTATAACGTTTGTGCACAAAGCTTATTTGTAGACGTGCACCTTTAGTCGGGATTCTAGCTGCTGTGTTAACGACGCGCACCCCGTGGAGAGGCGCTGCGGCTCCAGCGCTCCTCATGCGCTTGGAATCCCAGAACAATCAAAACAAGCTGTAGGACTTCAGAGAAGCAACAGGACAGATTTCAGAAGAACGAAGAACTTGAGGGGCTTGAGGGGCTTCATCTCAAAAATGGGCCACGTTAAAACCAGCTGTGAGAGAACTGACTCGTCCAGTGATGCAATATTTGGACCAGTCTTCGTGTTTGAGGAGCTGAGTTTCTCTAAGGGGCCCACGAGCTCAGGTCGTTTCCTCAGGCAAAGCCGATCAGAACTTTAAAAAGTCGTACACGGCGTTTCCATGACCCTGCGAGGTACCGAGAGCAACCCCGACCTGCTTGAGGCACCTGGGATAAATTAGGCAACCAATAAACATGTTTTCCTCAAAGTTGATAGAAAAGAAGCAAGAAAAAAGGATTTTACTCAGTTTGACCTTGGTCTACTTGAGACAATGGAATCAGAACATCTCCAGGATCAGAAGAGGAATGCAGGACCGCCACAGGGACGGTGGTAGCTAGTGTTTGTAGCATAGGCTAGGCCGAGGCTCGTTGCTGTATCAGTGGAGCGAAGGCTGGTCTGGACCCACCAGGAGCTGAAGAATTTGAGGAACACACCCAACATGACTGGGCACCAACGACCAACCGGTGAGCGTCAGAGCTGGACCACGGAGCAGCGGGAGACGCTGGTTGGCCAGGTGTGTGAGGTGTGTGTGTACTTCTACAGTCCATACCTCCACCATACCTCCACTATTCCTCCGCTCTGTTCTGCCAACAACCTGAGACAGCTGCTCATGTTTAGTGTGTGTTGTAAATGATCTATCATATAATTCCAGTATGTAAAGGAAGGCTTGGGTTAGGTTGAAGTGCGTTCACTCGTGAGAAGTTGTGATTTCAGAGCCTCGTGTTCACTAAACCCAAGATCTGACGTCATCTTGGCGTCACGGTGCCGACACTCTCATTAGTCATCAGAAGTGTCAGGTGAAATGACGGCACGAAGAAGGAGAGAGAGAGAGAGAGAGAGAGAGAGAGGAAAAAAGAGAGAGTCAGCAAAAAGCTGTGTGAAATTTACCAAATGACACACTGACAAAGCTCAACCTTGTGTGTGTGTGTGTGCGTGTGCGTGTTTTTTTGTGTGTGTGTGTCTCATCCCCTTTTCATTAGCCAGTAGAACCCCACTTTCAGCCGTTCAAGTTAAAAGAAGTTTTACTGGTGCTGACATATTATGCTGCAGAACTTTTTCCCTTTTTCCCTCCCTTTTTTTTTTTTTCCCTCCCTTTTTTTTTCCCCCCCCCCCCCCCCAAATAAAAACACACACCCCACACACCCCACACCTCCCCCTCCTGAAATCCCTCTGACCCTGTGCAGTTGTTGCATTTGCTGCTCCGTCTGAGACAGACGTGGAT
The DNA here is from genome assembly GCA_000180735.1 of Tetraodon nigroviridis. Taxonomy (NCBI): domain Eukaryota; kingdom Metazoa; phylum Chordata; class Actinopteri; order Tetraodontiformes; family Tetraodontidae; genus Tetraodon; species Tetraodon nigroviridis. Next base: position 6,438 of record CAAE01011565.1, on the reverse strand, counting down.
CTAACCTGCACCCCTGTCACATCTATTTCTGCTCTGCAGCCCACACACTTTAGTCCTGTGACAACGCAGAA
>CAAE01011563.1:0-20319 GCA_000180735.1 Tetraodon nigroviridis | reverse complement strand
TGCCGAGAAGCAAAAGAGGAGCCGTCGTTCAACGCAAGCCTGTAGGGAAAACGGATCCCGAACAGGCGGGACAGTCACCGTCAGGGATGACTCCTTGATCTTCTGCTCAACGATGTCTTTGGCAGAAAAGCCCTCCTCCAGGAACGAGAATTCCATCTCTGCATTCATGGTCACGCAAAGTCCTTCAGACTGGTCACTGGTCAGAAAGAGAAGAGCACACACGGCTTGCTGAAAACGCTTCGGGTCAATGCAACAGGCGGTAAATGTTATAACTAAGGAAAGCAAGTTAAAAACCAAAACTGCACGCTTACCAGACACGAATCAGGAATACAGGGCCCAAGGAGGCTCACCAGTGAAGCTGAAACCCCTTAAATATGACTCAAGGCCAGGGCCAGCTGAGTAGCCAGTGTTTGTTTTCCTAAAGTGAGGATTCTGTAAACGAGAATAAAAAGGTTAAATCTAACAGCCCACAGTCTCTCTCTCTCAGGCATAGAAATGGAACATTAAAATTCAAATGCAAGGAATGATAACCTCCTCCAGGAAGGTCATGTGACAGCCGGCACCTTTGGGTCTCCAAATGAATGTGATACACACTCTTTACCGTCTTAAATTCGGTCAAATGGCCGTTAGATTCTACCGACTGGAGCTACAGGCGCATCACTTCCGCAGTTTTTTTAAGGAGCCGCCCCCAGTCAGAATTGGACCAATCACAGGCGGTTGATCGAGGGTCCGGAAAAAGAAGATCGCGCAAACGGGCCAATCACAGAAAGGTGACGTCAGCTAGTATGCCGGTTCCGTTATAGGCTTTTTATGCCACGAGGCTCTTCTTTATTCATGTTTTGAACACGTTATTTCTGATGGCGAATAGCAAAATAATACTTTTAAAACCACCGTTCTGTTGTCGTGATACGTTACCGTCACAAGCATAAAGCAAACAGGCCCACCGGCATCGACGTGAGACGAGTCACGGCAAATTGTAGCCAGTTAGCTAACCTCAACTAGCCCCGGTCTAACCGGCCACGTAGCAAATCTAATCTAACAATGACCCAAAAGACGTTTATGATTCACTTCGGTTTTAGCAATATTGGTTGATTAACAAGTGTCTTGGTTGTATTTCTAAGCAGTCGTATTGCTAATATTTGCTAGAGGTACTTGCCATTTACTTTAGGTAAAAAAAAGAAAAAAGAAAAGCGGGAGAGGGCGGATGGACTATAAACCGCTTTGTTAATAATACTAATAATAACGACGATAAAAATGGGTTCCTTACCTGAAAAAGCATTTACAAAGAGTTTGTCCATCACCATCAGACACTGGGGTGAAAAAAAGCGGTGGTTTCTGCCTCTGCTGCCTCTCCGACGCCGGACCGAAGTGGAGGCCGGCGCGGCGGCTCCAGTATTTATAGGGGGCGCCGCAGCCGGTTCAGACCGGCCTCGTCATCCGCTCCCGGGCCAACAAACACGGTATGAACCGGTTTGATGCTGCGACATCTTTGTCACGGCTAATGGGGAAACAATGAGGAAACACGGCAACAATATCCATTAAACAATGCTCACATCCACCCACGTCACGGCAAAGTTTCACTGTAAGCTGCCCAAGTTTTTAAGGAATTATTTTAAGCTATCTACACGACCAGATGTCGCGGACCTTAAAACACACCATTATACTCGAAATTATAAAAGAATGGAATTTTAGAAAATAAATGGGACTTGTGGGAGCTACTGCACATCACGATAAATGAGTCACTGATATGTTTGAAGTGTATTTCTCAGAAATGTTTTAAAAATTCAAAGGTAGTATCAATGTGACCCTCTAAAGCAGGCGTGGGTGGATATTTTGACTGAAGGGCCACACTGGGTTTTAGATTTTGATGAAAGGGCCAGCCCCTCCACATGAGGACTGAGGGTGATCTAAAAATCCTGCTTGATGGACTATAAACTGAGAAAATAGTTTAAAAAGCCCGTAAGTTGTTCCAGCTAGAGATGGATGATGAAGCTCCAAATGATGTTTGGCCCCACTTTCTTAAGAGGACATGTTAGCATGCTACGTGGGGGTGGGGGTCTGAAGTTTTTTTCTAACCAGTCAAGCTTGGAATCTTCCTAATTTAGCTTTTAAAAAATAGTTGTAAAGGCTCTGCGGCCGGATCAAACAGCTCACTGGGCCACATGTGGCTCCCGGGCCTTAGGTTGCCCTCTGCTTTAAAGAGTGTGTTCCAGTTGTGATCTTGTCCCAGACAGGCACTTTCTTGTTGCGTAAAACTTGAAACAGTTACATTACCCAATGTCCGTTTCCTGGTATTGTATTCTTGTGCCAAAATGTACTCCAATTTCCCAGAATTTGCATCTCCCCCGGGTGTTGTCTTATCTAACATGGCCAGTTTTTGGCTGAGGAGACACAGGAGCGACTGAAACCCTGCAGCCACTCCACGCCGATCCAGCCGTCCGCCTGTTTATGCAAGAAAATGAATACCGCATGTTTATTAGCCATTTCTGTATTCTGATCACATAAAAGCTCAACCATTTACACCTTGATAATTCAGATTATTGTTCTAGTATCACCACGACCTTCTGGTTGATCTTTAAATAATGATAATAATAATAATAATAATAATAAAATCCACCAATATTTGCAGTACAACTGATATCTACTGCACATTGCAGCCAGCAGTTGTATTTTTGCGTGGTGGTGAGGGTGCAACAACGTGCAGATTGTATTGCAGTCATATTTAATGACCAAAATGGAAATGACACCCTCATAGAGTGACTAATGCTTTGCGTTTCTGTTCCCAGCTACTGAAGTGGTCCCAGCAGCACCGAGCGTTGTTTGATCTGGCTCTCTGCTGAATCATCATTCCTCCTTCTTCACAGAAACATCTTTTATGCTGTCCCGGGCTGGCCTGAATGCTGAAGAACAAGCGGCGTCAGCACATTTCACACTTTTCATCCTTCATCGGGAGGGTCGGGGCGTCGGACTTAGATCGACAAGAGATTTAGATTTTACGCGACCAAAAAAAGTTGGTGGGAGTCAAAGGGCACCATCGTCGTGTGGGTCATCTCCCTGGAGAACAGACTTTTCACGGATGTATTTGCTAAAGCCATAAAATCCATTTTCCAGGCGTCAACTACGCAGAATGAAAAAGTAATTTAATCACTTACTATGAGTCAGTATAATCATTTCAAAATACATTTAACTTGCACTGTTGCAGCACCCTGGCCTTCTGACCTGTGTATTCGCTCCAGACCCTTTGCCTGAAGGTCGCTACGATAGGTGCCAGAACTGTTAACGATCAGACCTTCTGCAGCCAACATACTTCCCAATTACAGTCACCGGGTCAAAATTTAGGTCCTGAGACTTCACCTTTAGACACACATTATTACAAACACATCTTTAAAAAGACATATACACATTTATTTGTCTCAGGTGACTGAGGAGTAGTTTAAAGGAACTATAATGGCCCCCTCAGTAGCGGCCTCGTCCTCTTCCTCTCCCTCTTCCTCTCCCTGGTCTTCCTCGGCCACTGCTCAGGTGTTCCGCCGGGCGCCGAAGCTTCTTCCTCTCCTCGTGGTGTTCCTGCTCAGCCCGCTGCTGCTTCTTGTGCTGCTCCGACTACAAAACGCAGAGAAGGGGAATATTAAACCCCCCTGGCGGACTTCTCTTGTGGCGACATGACTGGAATGCTGTTTTCTTGTAGAACGTTTGCACAATCGTTCCGTCTCCCCATTTCTTTCTTTTTTTTGCCCATGAAAGACGTGGTGATTTGTGTGAAATTTCGGCTTCCTCCTTATCAACTACGGGCACATTTCACAGCGACACACAACTGTTTACCTTTTGAAGTGTAAACGTCAGCTGTTTGCTGCCGACTGCACTGTCAGCCGTGGCGCTGGTTCCGGAGGGTTCTTCTAACCTCAGACGGTCCTCCAAAGAAGCCCTGCGAGACAACACAGTCAAAACCTTTTCTAATGTCCACTACGATCATCCATTATATCGGATTAATCAGGATTCCGAGTGGAATTAACCTAATAATGGTCTTGATTACATTCTGCCCTACTTGAACGGCTGCAAACCCTAAAGCGATAGTGTTTTTAAGTGCCACACACGTTAGCAAACGCATCATCAACGCATTTCCACAATCGTACTTCTGTAGTTTCTGCTTGCGGGAAACGTCTTTGAAACTTCGGAACTCCTCTCCGGCTCTGATTTGATAGAACTGTGGCTGATTGGCCTTCTCCTCCTCCGCCGCTGGGCGACTCTGCCCGTTCTCCAGCAGGACGGTGCCGCGGTCCGCCTCCTTCCTCTCCTGCCGCCGGCGGTCTCGGTCCTCCTGCCGCAGCAGGCGACGCTGCTCTCTGACCTCCTCCACCCAGCTCTTGTCGTCGTCCGAGCTCTCCTCCTCAGAGCTCGCTCTTCCCTCGGGCTCTTCCTCATCTTCAGCCACCTGCAGATGTTCAGAAAGCCACGTGAAAACTCGTGCAACCCTTCCCATCGCCGCCATCAGTAATAACAGCGTTATAACTCCAGTCCGACTCACTTGTTGGGCTGCAGCCATCAGACGCAGCTTCTTCATCCGCTTTTTCCCGACCTTGGAGACGATGGGGTTGAGGAGGCGGAACTCCTCGCTCTGCTCGTCCACCTGGTACTCGGGGTTCTCGAACATCACCTTGAAGCGGTCGTCTCCCAGAATGCTGGGGAGAGTCTGAGGGTGACGGAGCATTTTGGGGTCACCGTTAGCTCCTGAAGCCCGTAACCACGCGGCAGCATCCTTTGTGGCTAAAAACGGTGTAGCTGTCTTTTTGTTGCTAAGGAAATGTAGAAATCGAAGCTGATCCTACGCAAAAGCTCGATAGTTCCCGTCTTAAAAAGGGTTTTGCGTAACCTTGCTAGTCTTGGCGGCCTCCGCGTGTGACCGACGTTCTCCTACCTTGCCCTTCTTTTTCCTCGAGGCCAGGCCTGCTTCCTCGTCACCCTCCTCCATCAGCTTCAGGGCCAGCTCCTTGTTGACCTTGGGCAGTTTCTACACCCGGGAAAACACAAACACTTTCACACATGCGGGAAAGATGTAGACTGACTCAAGGTGAAGCTGCACCTGTTTTTAGTACTTTTTTTCTTTTTTTTTGCAGTTTCGATGCCTCCGCCTCTTTGCTCAACCATCCTGTCAAGGCTACAGGCGCATCTCAGTACATTAGGATTTCATCACTGATTTATATCAGTTGATAAATTCACAGTGAAGCTCAGATGATATAGACTCTTCTTGCATTTCCTCGACTTTGTGCGTCTCGGAAACGAACGGAAAAAAAAAAAAAGCGGCGCAGGGCCCAGGAGAGGGCAAAACAAGAGGCGGCAGCACTCAAGTGTCCTTCAAAAAGTCCTTTGGTATTTTCACAACACAGACAGGAACACGGGCGCGTTGGGCTGTCCCTCGTCCTCGGTGTGTGTGAGGGTTTTCTGAAGGACACCTGAGTGTTGCTGGCAGTTCTCTACTGCCTGTGTTCCTCTGACTTTTTCATCTCCCTTTCAGGAAACAGACAGGGAGCATTTAAAGGCTCAGCAAACTAGATCGTTCCAGCGCAACGCCGTCAGGCTCCAATAAAAACTGTTTTCACCACACCCGAATGTTCTGAGACACTTTGGGGTTAGTTTAAATGATCGCGATGATACGGTCGCATTTGGAATGTACGCGCAGGGATCGTATGGCTCCCTGGTGCTATCTCCTACCTGGATATTCACTCTCTGAGTCCTGGACTCGTCAATCTTTTGCCGGATCTTTTCTTTCCGATACTCCTCATAGGCGAAAGGGTTCGCCATGCCTTTGACCTGTGACCAAAATAAAAAACCAACATATTCCTGGTTATTACCGTCCAAAAAGATCAACAAGAGCAACAGAATCCGCCGTTACCTTGTGATAGAGCCTAATGTCCATGAAGAATCCGTGCATGTAGGCTCTCAGGAGGGACGACCCCACCAGGTGGGACAAACCTGTCACATTTAAGCACCATTTAAACCTTAAACAATGAAAAATACTCAATCCTAACTTCAAAGCTAAGGAAATGAAGTATTTTGCTTCTCCGAATCAACGTCCAAACTTTTATTTTGAAACAAAAACGCTTTGTTTCCTTTTTCCTGTCGATAGCTTGTGCTGTTCAACGTAACCCACGTCAGAGTGGGTTCAGATTGAGAAAACACGTGTCCAGAATGAATCTCTCCTCCTGCGTGGGGAGAAATCCTCACTGACGCTGATACGACTGAGAAAAACGTTCAAGTAAAATCGTAAACTACAGCTGAAATACTTTGGTTTTTCTGCAAACACTGGCACTCTTTGTGAGGAGAACGCATCTGCAGGCCGGGGCAGGGCCGAGATCCTGAGGCTGCCGGGTTTCGCTACCTATAGCGGAGTTCCTAAAGCCGGAGGAGGGAACTGAGGAATGTGTCTGTAGTGCCAAACAAGAGCGCGTCTAATTACCGCTGTCATCCATCACAGCTTCTGCTTCGACTGGGAGACAGGAAGTGTGACTGGGGAGCGGCCTTCTGTGTCCTACAGGCACTCTTTCTCCTCATATTTCCAGTTGTTCCAGCTCTTTCTTTAATGGTTGTCATTGGCCTGAAAATTCGATGAATCCATCGTTCCGTAACTCAGTGTGTCAGCGGAATGGACACGTCGCCGACTGGACAGAGGTCTAGGAAGACAGTGGAGCCCTCCAGAAGGAAGGTAGACCGCTCTCTCTCTACAGACCCAAGGTTACATAACACCACCAAATCGCCCTTTGGCTCCTCCGACTCACATTTTTCCCCCAACAGCCAACCATCTCCCCTCCTCTTGTCATCCGATCTCTTTACTGCTGTGCCCACATTCCTCCTGGGATCCTCCCCTCCTCCGCCTACTGCTCCTTCGTGACTCACCCAGGTTTTCCAGATCCTTTCGGGTGACAAACTTGTAGTCGTCATACACCGTGCTCTCCGGGCTCTCTTCTAGTTCCTCGGTCAGGTTATCCAGGAAGGAACACCAGCGCGGTGCAGGACCCAGAGCCTAATTCACAATGTCCAGACGGCACAAAACCCAAGAACAGACGCGTTTAAAAAGACAGATGGATTCTGGTTCAATAAAGGAGGAATTGTTGCAGAACAGCTCGGCGTTTTCTTTTCCTTTTTCTTTTTTTTTTTGGGTGACGACCCCTTGTACAGTCCCACGCTAGCAGGGTCAAAGTGCAGGATGAGGTGTTTCACACTGTGTTCTTTAGATAAAGATTCCGAGAAGGGGTTATTATCTGTGCTCGCTTGGAAAAAAGCTTGCTCATTAGCAGTTTATCTTACTGACGGGGTGGTCCCGAAGCACACGGAACAGAAAATCTTGTCTAAAAAATGTCTGCTATTCACACGTTTCCTCAGAACCGTATTAAGGGGGCGAAAGCGGCCCTGAGGCGTCACAGAAGGCAGTCGTTTACGTGGCGTACTCACAGGGATGTAGAAGGTGCTCATCTTGGGGTCTTCATTGGCGGTGAAAAGCATACCTGTCAGTGGGGGAGGTTACAAGAAGGAACCGAGTCAGTCATTGATCATCCTGTGGAAGCGTGATCACCTTCCGCCCGTTCAGAAGTCGGAACCAAACTTTCTCCAGGAGACGAGATGTTTGCAGTAAGATGGTGGAATCACTGTCGCGCGACTTCAACCGTTTGGCCACACGCTACGTGACTTCTTCGAGTCGTGAAAAAGAGGAGGGGGGGAATATTAACGCTGCAATCCTGAGACGGGAGCGTTCACGTTGTGTGATTCCCTTCAGAGAGACGAGAAAAAGAGAATGGGAGGATAAAAAACTCTGTATACTAGTGATGGGAGGGAATAGTTTGTGTGATTGCGTGGATCGGAAGGCGAACTGTCAACATACGTGATCGTTCTTTACTATTACTGTCGAAAACTGATGCTATATGAATGAAAACGTCTGCTGCTGGTTTCTGGATTTTGTAATTCATTTCCCCAACAAAATCCCACATATAGTCCACTTCAATGTATTTTTCTTATTCCTGATGTATTTTTTGACTGCGAGAGGGGCTCGTAGTTTGAAAAACAAGGGCCGGCACACCTTTATTCAAGCTACAAAACAACTACGTACAACTCAAAAATGAAAATTTACGTTAAAAAAGTCTGCTCTCAGCACAACGGGTGCCCAAAATTTCGAGCAGGATTGATATCCAGTCTCGCGTCTGTCAGAATTCACGCCTTTTAGGTACTTCGGCTCAGTCGCCAAAGGGATTAGCGACTCACCCCGATTTGGGCGTGGGCGAGCTGCGATGTTGCAAATCGTGCCGCGTGAAGCCAGCCTAAACAGCCGCACCCTAAACGAATGGCCTAACACAGGCGGGCCGCCTCTATAGGACAGGCCTCAGAAGTATGCGTACACCCACGGCACTTCCAATCACCCAGGTCGTGTTTTCCTTTTCCTTTTTTGTCAACAATCCAAGCGTTTACGCTGCTTCACGGGAACCTGGTGACCCAGCAGGCAAAGAAGCAGCAGCGGAACTAAGTCAAAGACTCTCAGGTGACCACCCAGATCGTTAGCACGCTAATGGTTCGCAAGGCTGTCGCCCCTCCCGCGATCTCAGAACTGAAACAGCAATGACACTGCCCTTTAATGGCATTGAACTAGCGGGACTTAAATATTAAAAGTCTTTAAAGCGAGGCTGCAAACAAAATGTTTTGCAGGTTAGTGCCGCTATGTGACCTACAATAACAGGAATAACTAACCCTAACGGGCAAAGCTTTGAAATTTAGGCTGACTAACAAGAACATGAATGTCCTTAAGCTTCATTCCTTTATGGAATTAACGCTACGCCATTATAATGTGGATTAATTGGGCCACCTGGTGGCCAAACCGAGGTGAGAGCCGGGCAAAGACGGAATTCCTCTGAAATGATTCATTTGGAATTTCTCTGACAGTTGCAAGTTGAACCTTGTGACACATGAGATTTGTCTGCACGGTCATTTAGATCCTGTCTTTTAGACTGCACCTACCTGAATTAGGGTAAAGGCAAACATCGTTGATGTTGGTCTGAGGCTGTATGGAGGTGAACATCTTGCCCTGTGATTACAGAATCGAAACACATTACTGCAAGATCCTTATTACTATTTTACATTCGCTAATATGAAAACTAAACAAATGCTTTGAGTTTGGAAAAAAACTCACCGTGTCTTTATTCCAAATTTTTATAATCTTGGAATCCGCGGAAACGACGAGATCCAGTTGATTGTTGAAGTTGAGCGACTTGATGGGCAGATTATAAAATTTGTCTTTCACCAGAAGAGGCTGGCTGGAGCGCAGATCATACAGCAGCACCTTCAAAAGCAGATTAAAACCACCATTAGTTCCAGCTCTTCAATATGAATAAGCACAAATAAATAAACACCATAAACGCCATTAAGAGCATCATTTCATTATCTGTGGGTTGCCTTAGTATTAATGATTACAATTTTAATAGTCTCCTGTAAGTTTTGCAATAATGAACAGAAGAAACCAAAACCACATTTGCCCTTTTCAGAACGAATCGTTGGCAGGCTGCAAAATATGGATTTATAAAAGAATGAAAGGATCAGAAAATGGAGTGATAATACGTGACACTTTTCACTTTAGAGACAGCCTGAATACACAACAAACTCCACCCGGGCTCCTTTTTTATTTGGCCTTGTTTCCAGTGTTTACTTAGGGAGATTTAGACAAAACTGTCTTTATCCCAAGGTTGGGAGGAAGACTTGAATGACGTCTCGGAGTCTCTTTCAGGAATTTAAAACCCAGCTGTGTTTCTTTTTGTACGATTCACAACATAATGACCAATTTAATGGTGTCAAAGCTTAAAAGGATGCTTTTTAATAGGACCCTTTAAATATAAGCCCCCAACTCCTTTATCCTTTTGTTAAATGGTCTCAGGATTCCCGAGTGTTTATCATTTTCCCCTTCCTTTTTTTTATTGTTTAATAATGGTGACCAAATGATTTAAAAAGTTGTGTGAATTGGCACCTATATTCCACCTGTGCACCAGCTAATATCCTTTGGCTTTTACCTGTCCGGTACTGGTGCCTACTGCCATGCTGAGGGAGCCGTTGAACTTCAGGGCAGAAACAGAGGGCAAGCCTTGAACTCTGTCAGGAAACACACAAATGAAAGCAACAAAAGACCAGAATCGGTGCGAAAACCCCCCAAAAGACTGCTAAAAGGGCAGTCGGTAGAAGGCTTTAGCGAGACGGCCTGGTACGCACTGGGTTCCCTCCGACACGCTGCTCAGGGCGCAGTCCAGCACGCCCACTCTGTTCCGATCACGAGGGTCCCAGCATTCCACCCTCCCCTGTGATCCGACAGATAAGGAGCCATTACAGCGAATCAATTCAACCGAGGAAAAAGCTATTTAACAGTCAAAAAAAAAAAACAAGATCAGAAGTAGCCATATTGGAAATTCTTGATGATCCCTTATGGAAGGGAATGATGTAAAAGGGAACGGCCAGCAGATGCAGACTGCACTAGCTGGAAAATGAAACAACGTATCGTTGTTTGTTTTCCTTTTAGGTGGAAAAATAAAAAAAAAACCCCACCAAGTTTCACAGACAAGTGTCTGTACTGACTATTTTTTAATGCTCAATAACGCACACAGCAAAGTTTGCGCAGAGATACACAACTGAAGACTTACTTCAGACGTTCCTGTAGCGAACAAGTAATGGACGGGGTTGATGTCACACACATTGTTCTCCCTGATGAACAATTTGGAAATACGTAAACAAAAATACCAGTTTAGAGCAAACACCAGTCATTTCCAGGTTGAATGAAGGCACTTAAAATCAAAACACGGTAAAAGTATACAAGAGTATACATACACAGAATCGGTTTGAAGCGAGTTCAGGAACTTTCCCTGTTCAAGATTGAGCCTGAACACCTCTGAACTGAAAAAAAGAACAATAATAAAAACTAAGAACTCATTTAGCTAGTCAGATGAACGCTCTACTGGTCAAATTCTTACCTTGTCCCCACAAAATACAGGTCACAGGAGGGGGAGTGATATGAAAAGTCCCTTCCAAACTTTGGAATTCGCGTCTTGTAGTAGTGTCCCTGCTGGGAGTGGAACTCCACGTAGCGGTCACAGTGCAGAAACACCAACTGGTTATCATAAAATAACAAACAAAATGAGAAGTCGGGATGTACAGGAAGAATGAACTAAGAAAAATAAAACGTATTATTAACGCTTTTCCAACAGAGCTGAAAAATGCATGGAAAATGAGGACAGGGTGCCAAAGGACTCACCTTGGAGTAGTCATCAGACAGAGTGTCAAATGCCACAACTTTGAGTGAGAAAAGACATTTTTCACATTGAAGTTGAGAACAGAACGTACATATTTGACGATATTAAAGAAACGAGGTATTTCTGGTTTACCATCTGAATCAAGACAGCGTTCAAACTTTAGGGACAACTGGTGGGTGTCGTAGCAGCGAATCCTGGGTTTATAAGTGCCTAGAACAGGTAAAACACGGAATATAAAGAGGACGGGAATCAGATGGCGTTTTCCTGTTAGGAAAGACTCATTCAGTCTCATCTTTGCAGAGAGAAGAAACCGATGTCGTCCCACCTGTTGCCAGGATGAAGTTACCGTCCCCGGACACTTTGATGGAGGTCGACACCGTGGGCATCTCAAAGTCCTGGATGAGCTCGATCCTGCGCTGGACGTCTGAGGAGGAATTGGAGAATATACAGTCTGAATATTGGCATTTAGATCAATGAAACCTGTGCTGATAAAACCATGGCAGTAAACTCACCAACATCTTTTTTTTGAAGCTGCCTCTTTTTCCGATCTGACAGCCACTATATGAAGGGAAGTGCAGAGTTCTCTTGTCAGGACAATACCGTCTGTCAGTTTGGTAAGATGCTTTAATAGAATTTTTTAATGATATTCACTTTGGAAGGTTCGTGACTTTAATATTAGGGTTAGGGTTGTCAGCATAGCTAGAGTCTATGCTAGCTCTCTTAGCTTTGATCAACATATACCGGGGCTTTCTTGCTAAAAAATATTAAAAACAACAGAGAAGACTGTTCTTACCTCCGGGAGAGACTTCCCGTGGCTTAAATTGTAAATCTTCACATCGTTTACACTAGATAGTTGCATTGTAAAAGGTGGACAAAACTCTGGCCACACATAACACTCTTAATACACAAGTGTTGTCGACACTAAACCCACGTGCTTGTTCTTCTTCTTCGTGAGTTCTGTGGAAGGAAACAACTCTGGGCGGGACTCTACCGCCACCTAGTGTTTTAGATGTGAATTAAAGAAATTATTTTATTTGTTTGTTTATTCAACGACTAACAAACCACTAAATAATAATATATTTTCTGTTCATATTTGGAGTCACGAAAAGTACCTCAACCTCGCAGTAAACAGCAAAAGCACCCTTGGACAGTCATATCCACATAAACTCCACTTTAAGTCCGCCATCCACCCATTGTGCCTTTTACTGAGTAAATGAAGAAGAAAAAACATGTAAAAGAACAAATTCACATGAAAAATTTCAAAATGGGATTAAACTTTAAACCTTTTATGTGAAATCTAGCAATTAATGGAATAAAATTGTTATTATATTGTTGATGATGTTGCTGCTTCTGTAATTATGAACATACAGGAAACAGGCAAATTTAAAACTGCTACTGACGTGCGCGTCCTTAAAGAGGTGTGTCAACCCTCTTCTAGTCAGTCATGTCAAATAAAACTGCAGCACCGGCAACAGTCATCAAGTCAGGCTGAAGGTAAGAACCCTCGGTCTTTTCATCACTGATTTTAGATGCCCGGTTTATGCAAGATTTGAACATTACGTTCACATCCACCTTCTAAGCGTTCTATAAAAAACACACACCTTTTACCTAAAAAAATATATATATAGATCATTGTTCTTTTTTTAAACAGGATGAAAAAGATGACAAAAAAGTTTTTTTGTATTTATCTTGTCTTCTTCCTTTATATTTCAATTTTTTTTTTTCCAATGTTCACGCTGCTGGGACAGTGAGTTTTCCCCGCTGTGGGACGAATAAAGTTCTATTCTATTCTAACAGCATAGAGAAAAGAAGACAAGGATAAAAACCATTTCAAAGAGAAATCCGACAAATCCAAATGCCTCCACGCGATGGTTTGCTTTGTTCTTAGGGAAGTCCCAGAAGAGCCAGAGCCTGTTGCTGCAAGGAGACGTCTTTATTCAAGGATTGGCGGTGTTTTGGAGGAGCAATGGCAGACCTGTGGTTGATTTCTGTCCCTCTGGACAAGACCAGTATCACCAGTGTGGAAAAACTGAAGCACGTCATTACCAGAACCAACCTTGCTTCCTGCTTCATGTTCCCCATTCCTGATCTCAAGGTGAGTCTTGTGGTCCCAAACGGCCCCTGAGGGGATGCACAAAAGTTACACAAAGCGGTTGTAGACACAAGGACCAGTTGTGGATAATTACAACTTTGAGCTGCTTTGTTAAATTACAAACAAACGTCGGGTAGAGCTGAAAGAGGTTGTTGCATCCCTTTTGTGTTGGGATAAAGTCTCAAGCTCCATGTGACCATTTTTTTGGCCAACAGCCTTTAATGGTAGCACTGATTGAACCGCACAAAGCCTTAGCTCCATGCTAACCTTGCTCTCTACGCTGCGACCTCAGGAAGGAATTCTGGACAGTCTGCTGACTTTATCCGACGATCTTTCCCAGATGGACACTTTGACGGAAAGGTGAACCCATGGGTTAGGGTTAGGGTGGTGGGGGGCGGGGGGTATCTGGCTTCGATCATTTACCCTCATGTAGGTCTTGTAACCTTGAACTGATACAATCAAAGGATGCTTTAAAATGACTTTTTTGTGTGTATAAACAGTTTATCTCTTGGTTTTCTTATGCTGTACCAGTGTTCTCATGTTCCCTGTTTAGTGTTATAAGGAACATATGTCAGTGTTTGAGGGATGTGATGGAGGGATCCAGGGACAAAGTGTTGGAAAACACCCTAGTCAATGGAGGTGATGCACCCCCCCCCCCCCCCACACACACACACACACACACACACACACACACACACACAGTCCAACTCCTCCAGGAAGGCGTTGGTTGTGTACCTACTAGCTACTGAGATTTGGTTGACTTTGGGTGTGCTTTTTAGTGGACCTGCTGGGATACGCCACAAGGTTTGAGTGGGACAAAGCCAAATATCCCACCACAAATCCTGTGACCTGCCTGAAAGACCTTATCAACAAGGTATCATTGAAAGATAAAGGTATATTTACACATTTAGAATTTAGAAAATAAGCCTTTGAGATGTGTCAGGATGTTTTGCAGGTGGCAAAAGAGCTAAAGTCACGAAGTGCGGCATACAACAGCGGAAAAGCAAGTCTCCAGTCCCTGGAGCGCAAATTAGAGTGAGCGACAGCTGAAAAATACAGAAATACTTCTCAGAAATGACCCAAAGTCATTGCAATGCTTGTGGTTTCAGTGGGACTTTGCAAAATCGCAGTTTGACAGACCTGATCCGGAAAGAAGATCTGGTGGTGTCGGAGTACCTCACCACCCTGCTGGTGTTTGTGCCCAGGTCTGTCACACGCCTCCGCGTGACCGCTGTTTATATTAAAACGGTGATTTATTTAAAAAATATTCTTATTTGTAGAAGGAGCTACGCTCACTGGGAAAGCACCTACGAATGTCTGTCAGACCTGGTAGTTCCACGCTCCAGTAGGTGAATCTCTTTTATAGCTTTTTCAAATTCCACCTGATCCAAGCGCACGATTCTGCCTCCGAGCCCCAAAGTTTGGTTTCTACGGCGCTTCTCTCCATCTTTGCGTGGTTAAAGTGCCCACATACCTTCTCATCATGTAATTAGCATTAAAGAGCTTTAATCCTACATTTCATGGTATTAGGATAAAATGTTCTCCTTCGGAAAACTGTTTTGTGACTTGGGGTGACCATCGACAGAACCGTCAGGGTTTCCTAAGACACACACACACACACACACACACACACACACACACACACACACACACACACACACAAAACAAACACTTGACCAAGAGTTCATTCAATTTTATACCCTAGTCAGCAAATTAAACTCAACAACGATGAAGGAAACACTTTGATCTTTAATTTTTCCTTTCGTGGGGGGGGCGCTCAAGGACACCTGCATTTTCGGTTCTTCATGCAGAAGAAAGAGAAGAACCTCTGGATGGCATTCTGGGTCTTCGGTGGCTTCATCATTGTCTGTTTTAGAACGGTGACGAAGCATTCCTCGATGACGGGATCCTTGCTGTTCAGCAGAAACAGCACCGCCTCCAGGCTCCCGAAGCGCCTCAGCAGCTCCGCGTTAATCTTCTTGTAGATCTTGGAACTTCTGCACCCAAAGTACAGATCGGCGCCTTGAACTTCCTCCGAGACCTTTTCGAAAATGTGCTTGATCACTTTGTCGACGTTTGCCGGCATGATCTTCAGACTGTAGTACAGGTTGAGGACGACCTTCTCCACCAAGATGAAGACGAATCGCACTTTGCTGTGGTCCGTCAGCAGACCTTCGCACTCCTTCATCTCCTCATCCGCCTGGGCTACATTCATTCTTTCCGTCACTTTGGACATCTGATCGTGCACCCACCAGTTCATCAGCATGGTGAACATCCAGACTTTGCCCCGTACGTCGTTATACATTTCGCCCTCCGACAAGGAGTAAAAGCTCATCCGTTGCTTCGCCAGGTTGCAGAGAAGCCGGGTGAGCTTGCTCACGAACGCCGCCAAGCGCTTTCCGGGGAGATCTTCGCAAGCGCCCAGGGAATGCTCCCTGTCGCCCCCTTCTTTGGTGTCCTCACGCAGATGCGAGAGCACAAACTCCACCACCAACTCGGGTACGTCGCTGTGTTCGGCCGCCCCGGTTTGGTTGTTCCAACTCAGCTTGTCCAGGAGGCGACTTATCCAAGCTCTGGCGAACAGAGGGTGAAATACTCCTCCAACTTTCTGGACACCTTTTGGAAGGAGTTCTTGTTTTTCTGCGTGCTGAAGATGAATCTTGTGACCTGCTCGTCGGCGCAGAGCAGCTGGCGAGAGGTCTCCACCATTGCCCTCCTAAAGGAGGCGTCGGGAGTCTCCTCGATGAGGCGGCAGATTATTTCCGTGGCGGTTACCTCCGCGGGGCTGTTGGCCGATTTGGCCGTTTCGGATCGGGCGCTTTCGTCCGACGGGCCCTCGTCCGGCCTGCCGTCGCCGCCCTCGATGTCGCTCCGGCGCGGAAAGTCCTCCTCGCTTTTCGGCACCTCGTTCTCTTCCGGCATCTCGTTCTCTCTCAGCCACGTGACGGCAAACACCGGTTGGTTGGCAAACGTCCTCAGTATTTCCAACAGGCAGGAGCTCATCATGTTGAGTCTGACCGGGGGGATAACGTTGTTTTCTCCAGTACTTCGTATACTCTTCACGTTTTCCGTCACCTCTTTCTGTATCATTTCGGAAAAACGCGAAATGCTGGCGTCGTCGTCCGCCTGGTCGATTCCGAGGGCCTCCGAGAAACTCTGCACCAGCGCGGGTTTCAGACCGGAGAAATCGCAGCGCTCGCCGATGTCTTTGTGCCTGACCGCTACGAAAAACAGGTTGGTCAGGGACGACAGCAACTCCAGCGGTAGTTCGGTCAGCAGAATTTTGGTGGAAATGTCGAGGACCCCCGACGTCACCAGCTCCAGCTGCTCCACCGTAACCTTCCCCAGAAAGGATTCCGTCATTTGCTGAATGACGTCGACTCCAACATGTTGTTGTGGGTCTGTAGCCATGGTGATGGGAGAGTGATGGAACTAGATCTTGTGTTACTACCTTATATCTGCGTGTGTGGTTTTTTAACTGTTTTTGCAGGCTGGTGTGACCTTGTTATTATAAAACAAGTTATTTTAATACAATCATCAAAGTTGTTTGGATGACCAAAGGAAACAAGGATCAAAGGCAGGGTATTGGACTAGTGTCCTCGTAAGCTAGCTGTTGCTGAACGATCGAACAGATAAATGATCACACTGCATTTAATGCAAAATAAGAAGCATTTGATTTTTCCTGAAGTGCAGAAAGTCTTCTATTTAACCGGTTAAAAATAGCGCCCCAAAGGCAGCTCGGAGAGGCATCTGTCCCAGCTGACCTTCACTTGTCTGCAGAATGTCAATGAAAAAGATGAATGTTTGTGATACACATGGTAATAAACCAGTCTGGGCCAGTCTACCATCAGATTTCAACCTCATGGCTTGTTTTGGGTCTCTTTTTTGGCCCCTTGAAAGACTCCTGTCTGACGTTGCTGTGCTGGTGACTCTCTCTGCTCACTTTTGAACTATCCTCCAACAAACGCGTATCGGCCCAGCCCTGATCTACAGACGTCACGTCCCCCTTCGGTTTCCTCCCACAGTCCAAAAATGTGCTTGTTCATCATCCCATCAGTCTAAATTGATCCTTTGTCTTTTATCCGTCTCGGACAGAGAAGAGACGGAAGAGAAGAGGGAAAAAAAAACGATGGTTAAAAAAACCCCAGACGCATTTATCTGATGGAAAATGTTGCTGACCATACAGAAAGCTTGTTTTTGCCATTCTTTAGAAAGCTGCTGGAAGATAAAGAAGGAGGAATTTTTGCAGTCACCCTGTTTAAAAAAGCCGTGTGTGACTTCAAAGGCAAAGCTCAGGAGAACAAGTAAGACGAAAGAGCAAAGACCCCGAGGTGAGGCCCCGTTCAAGGATTTGTTTGATCCCGACAGGTTCTTTGTCCGGGAGTACTGCCTTGAGGTGGAGGAGAAGGTACAGAAGGAGAAAAAGCAGCTTATTGTGCAACAGACAGACCATTATGTGAGTTCGTCTATGCATGCAGGATCACTAAGGTGCAACTTTTTTTCTTAGAAATGCGCCTCTCTTCTGCAGAAGGTGTTTGTGCACTGGCTGAAGGTGCATTTCAGCCAGTTGTCTGTTGCCTGGATCCACTTGAAAGCATTAAGGGTGTTTGTGGAATCGGCTCTCAGGTCGGGGCTAATAAAACTCTTAAAATCAGTCCTAAATTTCACGTGCGCGTTATTTCTTTTCCATTATTATTTGTGCTCGTTCTCCTGCAGGTACGGATTGCCGGTGCGGTATCAAGCGCTCCTGCTCCAGGCGGACAGGAAGCAGTCCAAGAGGCTGGAAGATGAGCTCGCTTCCCTGTTCGGGTATCTGGACCCCACTGCCACAGCCAGCAAGGCCGAGGTCTGGATGGATGGATGGATTTGATCTATTTATCATACCAACAGCGATAAAAGGGTTCATTTTAAATGTTGAGCACCTACAGTTAAATGTTCTTACAAAATGACTCACAGACATTTGCACATTTTTGTACCTTTAAGTTAAAACGCTCCACGGCTTTGTTTCAGTGCTCTGGTTACAGTCTTACGATGATAAAAACAGTTTTACCCCAGTAAAGGCACGACGGAAAAAACAAGACAAGTCGTGAAAAAAAGCAAATAAACGGGCAGAATGTGTGTGACATGTGGGTTAGGGTATTTACTTATTTTTTCATCTTCATCCAACAGGTAGCCGGTGACATCCCAGGATTCAGTGCTCAAGAGTACTTCTCCTACATCTGTTTCCACATCAACACCAACTTTCTGGAGAATCCGCTAAACTGCACCGAGAACCTTAAACCTTCCTCTTTGTGAAGATGAAGATCTTCACACAGAAAATGTGTCTTTAAATATTTATGTTTGATCCTGACGTGTCAATTGCACTCTTCTGTCAGTTGCCTGGAAATAAAAAGTGCAATATTAACTCTAAAGCACTGTCTCCTGGTGGCCAATGGTGGCCACGCTATCCTCCTCTATCCACACCAAGACATCAGGGCTCCTCCGCAGCTCCGCTTTCGCAGCTTCTTCTCCCTGAATTAGTATTTTGATTGATCAATTTCATTTTTTTAATCATGTCTGGGGCCTACTTGTTTTGGCGCTACTCGTTGCTGCCACCTTGTGGACAAAAAGCCACATGACCATGTCACCGCAAAGGGGGAAAGAAAACTAACCATGATTTTGTTTAAAACTCGCTACTAAACAAATCAGATTATAGTAAACATCATACTACTAGGCTGATAATACCAAAGATATAACGACCTGGGATGCGCTCATTCAACTGTGCAAATGTAGTGTAACGTATGCATTAAAAGACTCCGCCTCTAATGGAAAGAGAAACTAGGAAAATAAAAAGAAAATATAGCAACAAACAAGTAAAACGTAAACCGTGGAGTTTGGAGTAGACTTGTGTAAATAAATTTATGTTCCTAATCCAGGTGGGAACAGATCTGGATACGGCAGCAGACGCCAGTGCTGAGTCAGCGTGAAGTCATGTGACCTCCAGTATGTCCGGAAGTCCCTCGTCATCACTTCCGGCTCCTCCTTATCGGAAGCTCAGCAGATTCCGCAGCAGCAGCCTGACGTCACCGCCTCCGCTGTCCATTGTCCCTTTTTTTTTAATGGTTTTTAATCCTTTCTTTTTGTCCTAAACTCAGCTGATCAACCGAGACTTTCCCAGAAGTCAGATTTAAAAAAAAAAAAAGGAAGTAAAACAGGAAAACGATCAAATATTCCAAGAACTTTTATTTTGACACAAACCAGAATCCATTAATACTCTTCCCCTTCTTCTCCCTCATCCCCCATACTATCAGCTCCCACCTCCTCGTAATCCTTCTCCAGGGCTGCCACGTCTTCTCTGGCCTCAGAGAACTCGCCCTCCTCCATGCCCTCCCCCACGTACCAGTTTGGCGTACATCAGGTCAAACTTGTGGTCCAGACGAGCCCAGGCCTCGGCGATGGCGGTGGTGTTGCTCAGCATGCACACGGCCCTCTGCACCTTGGCCAGGTCTCCACCAGGGACCACGGTGGGGGGCTGGTAGTTGATGCCCACCTTGAAGCCGGTGGGGCACCAGTCCACAAACTGGATGGTGCGTCTGCTCTTGATGGTGGCGATGGCCGCGTTCACATCTTTGGGCACCACGTTGCCGCGGTACAGCAGGCAGCAGGCCATGTATTTGCCGTGACGAGGGTCGCATTTGACCATCTGATTGGCCGGCTCGAAGCAGGCAGTGGTGATTTCCGCCATGGTCAGCTGCTCGTGGTAGGCCTTCTCAGCGGAGATGACGGGGGCGTAGGTGGCCAGGGGGAAATGGATACGGGGGTAAGGCACCAAGTTGGTCTGGAACTCCGTCAGATCCACGTTGAGGACACCATCAAAACGCAGAGAAGCAGTGATGGAGGACACGATCTGGCTGATCAGCCTGTTCAGGTTGCTGTAGGTGGGGCGCTCGATGTCCAGGTTCCTGCGGCAGATGTCGTAGA
>CAAE01011553.1:21429-45760 GCA_000180735.1 Tetraodon nigroviridis | reverse complement strand
CCACACATACACTCATACTGTACATACATATACGCATATACACAAACTCATAGAAATATATATAAACACACACACACATCCTGTACATACAGACATGCATACATATACACATATACACAAACACATATACATACTCACATAGACACATACTTTACATACATGCATATTTATACACATCCAGGCATACACACAAACACGTAAAAAAGCATTCAGTCTGGACAGCCGGGCAGTTCCCTTTAGAATTCTAAACGACTCTGTGTTAGAACAGCAACTTCAGTGAAAAAACAATCTGTGCTTGTAGTTTTGTAGAACTGGTTTGAAAAAAATAGAAGCTCCAGCGGATACAAACACACTCAACCACACACACGCACACACACACAGAGTCAGTAAAACTGTGTTATCTGCATTTATTGCAGACATTAGTCAACGCTACCTTCCCCCCCACACAGCCACACACCCCAGCGGTGTGGAGGTTTGCTGCCGTCAGTATTTACCCAGTTAAGCCCTGGCTTTCCTGCTCATGTCACACATGTGACTCCACATCTTTAAGGCATCGTGAAAGAGCCCCGCCCCACCATCCCACATCAGTACACTGAAACACACTCATCACTCATCGTGAGGTCACCCGGGCTGACACGAGACACTGATTACAGAGTTAGAGCAACGCCTGAAGGTTTGGGTGAGTTTCAGGACCCTTCACCTGCACGGAGGTGTGTAAAGACAGGGTCCAGGGGTGAGACAATTTTGAAGTGAAGTACAATTTTGGAGGGAATAAAAAGCTAAAAGGCCAAGAAACGCACACAGTTCTGCTTCCGAGCCGATGTGAGTTGAATTTTTAGCTCAGATTAAACATCAGCAGCTCATATTTATTCAGTGGCGGCTGATAAGCAGGGTGTTATTTTTAGGATAAGGACTCTACAGAGATCGCACAAGTCACATGGAAAAACACACACAGGCCTGGAAAAGGAGGGGTTTGAGTGGTGCAATTTGTGTGTCTTTTTCACATGGAAATACTATACACTGACAGCACACACACACACACACACCAGATGATGTCATTTACCTGTGGCACTGTTTAAGCACAAAGACTCTTTTGTGCTTGCCAAACACACACACACACACACACACACACACACACACAAGCAGCACAAGCTGTGCGCGCGTGTGTTTTACCTGAGGTGTATTCATCATCCGCTACTCATTCATCGGAGCAGGAAGCCAGTCTGAGCCGTTTGTGTTGTGCTGCAGTCGCCTCTCGCTGTGTAAGTTGAGCTAACGTGACAAATCAGCCCAGGGTCACTGGGAGGTCAGCAGGTTTTCCAGACAGTAAAGAATGTTCCAGTGGGACAGACATCTGGGAGTGAAAGGACTAGACGGTAAGGACTCTGGTACGTGTGTGATTTTCCTCTTTGTATCGCTCAACTATCAAAAGTTCAAGTTTTTTTGTCCATAATCACAAACTAAGTAGCATTGATGTGTTGCAATATTGGAAAATGAGTACATGAGGTTAAAAACCTGGAGGATTTGGGTAATTTGCTGTCATCAGTCCTTTATTCATCCCACAGTGGGGAAAGTTCCACAAGAGCGGCAGGAGGAGGACACACAAAGAAGAGGTAGAAGGAGCGCACACAGCTGTACAGAGGACTGCACAGAACAGGACTGTGCTTCACGTGTGCAGGCTGTTTGGTTGACAGACAGCAGCAGGCAGCAAGTAGCGTCTCCGTCTCGCCTGCGCACAGCAGACTCATGCTGGAGCATCACTGTTTTTGACCGTCTGCCTGGTCGGCCATTTTTATCGCCGTTACATCACGTTGGATCTGTTTAGTCTCTGACCTTTTCTGCAGCACATCGTGGTCGTAGCACAATATAGCCCACTAACACTCTCTCTCTCTCTCTCTCTCTCTCTCTCTCTCATTTAAACCCTTGTGATTTCCCACTTTCGAGCTAGAGAAAAACAAATATTTATCTATCTTTCTCAGCCTGCTTTGTCACCATTTCACTCAGAATCAATGTAGCGATGCTTCAAAAATGAAACTTTATTCTCTGGAAAGCTCCTCATCTTCACTCCCAGAGGCTGGCAGGATGGTTCCCATCAGGAACTTTCATCCATCCATCCATTATCATACCCGCTTAATACCCAGTGGTGTCTGCAGGGGTCTAGCTGGTGCCTATCTCCAGCTCTCTTAGGGCGAAGGCAGGGATCCACCCTGGACAGGTCGCCAGTCCATCGCAGGGCACACACACCATTCACTCTCACATTCACTCTCCAATTAACCTGGCATGTTTTTGGACTGTGGGAGGAAGCCGAAGGGAACCCACGCACACACACAACTCCGCACAGAAAGGCCGGCAGCAGCTGGAAGCGAACCCACGACCTTCTTGCTGTGAGGCAACAGCGCTAACCGCTGCACCACCGTGTGGCCCCAGGAACTTTCAATATGTTGTAATTTTATTACTCTAAAATTTGTGACCGCCTGAAGCCATAAAAAGAACTGACTGTTTTAGTTGCTTCCTATTCAGAAACACCCAAACTAGTCCTGGCTGTTGTTGAGTCAGAGCACAGTCAGATCGAGGATTTCACGCCTCCACGCAGGCGCTCAGGTCCGATGATGTCCCGCCACGGGGAGGAAAAGCAGAGCATGGCAGAAGACAGCTGCTCCCGAAGTGCCATAAACACAACACACCTGCCCCGGGTGCACAGATATAACTGAGATTAATTGGCTGCCAGTGTGCGGTTGCACGTACGCCATGTCCACGTGCGCACAGACACGTCCAACAAACACAATGAAGGCTGTGCACTGGCTCACGTCCTGTCAGCGCGCTGTCCCTGCCGTGTCCCTCCTCACTGGGGGAGGACTTTAATATCCAGCTTAAAAGATTTTCTGATAACACCAAAATAAAATACTCAGCAACGAGTCTCAACAAATAAAAGAATGTGAGGACAAAAACACTCTGTTAATCCTCTGTGAGTAAGATTAGAGCCAGGAGTTACTTATTAACATGCTGCAGAACTCTGGGTCAGTGAAGACCAGGTAATGACAGGCTGTGCTCCTCCTCTACCTCCTCCACCACCTCCCTCCCTTCTTCTCCAGCAACCCACTTTGTGTTTAGATCAGCTAAAAGGTATGAATGAGCTCATGTTAGCTGGGCCTCCATCGCTCAGGCTATCAGAGACCTCTGCAGACCAGTGTGGCGTTTGGGTGTCGGGAAGAGCCTCCACCTGTTTGCCCTGCTGCGGGGCAGAAAACACACTCCACGCGTCAGGAGAGAATCAGGAGGTTTCGATGAGAAGGAGAAAAGATAAACCTGCTCTTATCTGACTAGGCTAAAGGCCAAACTGCTTTCTTTCTCGAAAGAGGTTTCTGCTTAGCTACGTGTAGAAAAGCAAAGATTACAGTATCTCAATATTTCATGGTTTACCGCCAATTTTTAACTGGTAAAGAAAACAAACAGAGATAAATAAACACTGCCACTGGGGTTGGAGCAGAACAAAAGGCATGAGTCACCCTTTCAGGCTGCTCAGACCTGTTTTCAGTCCGGTTTGTTTGTCAGAGACCCGGCGTGTTTGTCTGCACTCTCACGCCATGTTGCGTGCTGTGCTCAAGACGCTGTCTCGGATTTACCCAGATCATGAGTCACAAGAGGACTTTCACATCTGGATGAAGGGGGGGACCGGTGGGCTGATATCACACCTGGGGGGCAGGGTGGGGGGGGGGGTGGCCTCTGTAGAGTGATGTCATTCTCTGAAAACCTGGCACAGAGTTGGCGATCAGGTAAAAGGTTTCAGGTGTGTGTTTTCCTATTACAGAGTGTTTGTGAGTGGGGCGGCGGGGGCGGGGGGGTTCCGGGGTTTTCCAGAGCACATCTGCAGCACCCTCCCCCCTCTTTCTTCAATCTGCCTAGAAGAAGTATTTGTTATGCTGCTGTTTATTCACACCATGTACTGTTGATGTCAGGTGTGGAGTGCTGTATATCCAGAAGCTGAGCCGTGTGTATCGGAGACCGTCGGAGGAGCTTGATTTACAGGAAATGCCCGGACGGGAAGCTTCTAAAAGGCTGCAACAACCCCGCTATTCTGGAAAAACAAAATGCTTCTTTGAAATAGGTTTAAAGAGCAGTTGATCAAAGTCATCTTGGATCTAAAGCGATGCGTTTTGCTTATTTCTAATGATAGAAATCATTCAATTTGGACTTTTTTCAGGACCCAAAACACAGAACTTCACGTCCACCAACGGCTGCACACGGGGTTGTGTTTGAAGGAGGAAGGCAGAGTTAGGGGAGGAACAGAGGGATGTTCCTCCAGATGTTCCTCTTCACGAGGTCATCCTTCACTCTGCTGAAGCAGACGAGGAACTCTGGTTCTGTCTGGTACTGGCACACGCCCAGGGACTTTCCCGGTAGGAGGGTTGATACCGAGGTCATGGTGTCACGTTGTAGAACTTTTCGTGTTTGTATATTATGATGGTTAATGATGTTTGTGTTGGACTTGTTCATTGTTCCTGGCTACTTTGTTAAGCCAACAGTAGTAAACAAGCTACTCCTGAGAAGCTCCTGTTGGTGTGAGGCTTCACTCTCTCTGCTGGAAGACTATGGCCAACTTTTACTGGCAACTGTCAGCCTCTGTGGGCCCAACCAGTAAAAGTCCAGCAGATCTAGTTTACCACCACCACCATCACCACACCTGCTCCATACTGGCTGACTGTATGTAGCTGACGGTGATCAAACTCAGGGCTAGTCAGTCTAAGACCACGCCCCTAAATCTACATACGTCCAGACACACCAACCTACATCCACATACATCTACCTACATCCACCTGGATCTACACACCTGGATCTTTTTTTTTAGCTTGGCTGCTACATAGAAGCATTCTGAATCAGCTCTAAGTGTGCAGGGATCACCTTTGGCTGTGTGTGTCTGACCTCAGCAGAGAGCGCTGACACCAGTGTGCCGGTGTTGAAAGTAGATCAGCGCAGAGCTTTAGGAAACGCTCAATCAGCGTTCCTTCGTAAGCCGCTCTAAAAGCCCCCTCTGCCTCGAACATCTAAAGACCAGCACCGTCGTTAGCCTCACCATGTACGCCTTTCGGCTGGCGAGCTTTTAAAAAAAAATCACTCTGGACAGCAGAAGAACGTAAACAGCTGAAATTCTGGGAGAAATTCTCAAGATCAGTCCATTTTTTAAAAAAAATAAACGATTAAAAGGTTAACCTATAATTTAAAACAAATTACACTTTAAAGTGGATGATAATGTGGTAAATACGCTCAGAGATGATGGATAACGTCAGTGAAAAATTGTGAAAAAGCTTTTAAAGGTTTTTTCCTTTGACAGCTCGGTTGGCCCAGCTCATTAACAGAAATCCAGCATTGATGGAGGGTAAACTATCTTTGCACAACATGTAAATCAGCAACGTCTCCTCCTCGTTTGTATTTGGGAAGGAGCGCACGTGACGCAAGCTTCTCGTGAAGCCAGATGTGTCGTCGCCGCTAACAACAGAGGTGCACCCTCAGATTTACAGAGCAAACATGACGAGGCGCTGCTTTCATCTCCGCTGTGTTTGTGCGCTTTGATGGGACGTGAACGCTTTGTTGATCCCAAGTTTGCTCAGACCTTTTCCAGATCCTCCCACTTGTTCCTTGTTTTGCTCTTCGTTGCAATTCCCCGGGCCGAGCACGGGGCCCAGCAGTGTTAGTACCTCAGGATGTTCACTTATGTGCTTTCCTCACACACACACACACACACACACACACACGCAGCATCTTTTTTGTCCGTTCTCATATTTTCATGTTCATCCACGTACAAATGTTCTTGGCGCCTCGACTCATACGTGTAACAAAGCGTAATCGCCTCTTATTTAACCTCATTACAAAACAGTCAGTCCAGCCAAACAAGCGCGTCACAAATCAATACGCAGCAACAACACACACACACACACACACACACACAGTGTGCTTTTTACTTTTCTGGCTGTGTTCCAGTGTAAATATAATCCTGCATACTCTGGCTCTCACACGCTTCCACAACTTTCCTGGTTAGACTCTCAGACGGAGCGTCCTGGTGCTGGAACAGTCCAACAGCTGCGACTGTCACACATCTGCCAAAATCGGACGCAGCTCGGAGGGACCTCGGAGCAGACGGTCAGCGGGTCAATGTCTGGGACGTGTGTGTCCAGCTCAGCTCAGGAGGCCTAAGCGGAGAACATCTTCCTGGTTGGAAGCGCGGAATAAAGCATTGTACCTCTTCATTTACAGTAACTGACGCAATAGTAGTAAGCTGTGTGTGTGTGTGTGTGTGTGTGTGTGTGAGTATAGAGTAAATAAAAGACTAACTTTTGTGGTTGGAAACTTCGCATTCCCTGCAATCCAAACCCCGTCCTCCTTCCCCATCATTCCAAACGCACGTGGCCGTTTGGTAGAAAGGTTCTGGAAGCCGCTAGGTTGGTTGGATGTTGTTGGATCCACAGCGCCGCTGCTGCCATCCAGCCTCTCCCCTCGGTGGCCTCCTCACAGACGGAGCTTGGACCTCGCAGCTGGCCCCTGATCTGCTGTGCCCCACCGCAGGACTCTGATCACCAGAGAACATGTCACGTTCTTGTTCTCCTGCTGTCGCTGTGGAATCTTCTCCACGGATCTCCCCAACCTCTGGGAACATCCCGAGCACGAGGAGGATTCTGCGTTTTGACCTGCAGGCTCTGCCTAGAAGGTCCTGGTGTTCTGGAGTACACGAACCTCCTCAGGTTCTTGTTCTTGCTCCCAACTTCAGACACCAGAGGAAGTTATAAAGTACGGCAAAGGCTGCTGGTTGGGTGACCGGACCAGTGCCGCTACTGGAATGAGTCCATTAGGGCATCTTTGTTTCTCTTCTTCTCTGGGTTTTTTAGATCTGTGTCCTGATGCTGAGCTCAGCTGCTTCACACGGTCCTCCCTGCTGGCCTCTCATCCACACACTCCCTTTACAAACAGGGTTAATGATCCTGACACAGCCCAATTTAACGAGGATTGCCTATCACACACACACACACACACATCCCTTTTATCTTTTTGAGGACTTTCACAATCCCATCCTATAACCAAGCTTAAACCATAGTCTTTTGAAGTAAGAACCAGCCAAACACACACACACACACACACACATTGCTGCTTACCACACTGGTAAGCAGCAATGTGCCACAACCACCGCTGAGAACTCTCTGTCTCTTCTGTTCTTGGGTTTGTGTGGTTTCCAACTCTTTTTCTAGCCTGAGCTTCCAGTTCATCCAGCTGTTTTCCTTCCAGGATGAACCAGAACCATCAGAAATGTTCTGTCCAGCTCTGGTCTCACGTGCTCAACGGAATTTACCCCGCTAGAACCCCTTGGATGGGCTGCTCGCTGTCAACAACATGATAACACTGGTGCTGTGATTGGTGATGTTATCGGTCATTAATGGAACTGCACCAACGAGGTCAACGGCTTTTTTAACCTATATGATATTTCATGACATATCAGCGCAATCCTGAATTATTTTTACATGTTAAAAGGGACGTTTTGGATGACGCCGGAGTATTTTTAGCTTTTGTGGGAGCAGCAGTCTGGGAAAGCTGCAGACGTGTTTATCAGCCAGCCCAGATCTGCTTTCTGACTCAAAGCTCTGCTTCCAGGCCCAGTGGAAGGAACCAGGAGTGAGAGTTCCACCGTCTAGACAGACTCATCCTACAGCTCCCAACACTCACTGATGTAATAAACCTGCAACAACTCAAACAGTCTGGCGGAAAAATACATCTTCCATACCGAAGCGCAGCCATTTGCACACGGCAGTCGTACGTGTGTGTCTGCTGTCGGGGTGACTGGGGGAACCAAAGCACGTCTCTTATAGTTTAGCACTTTAGTTTCATGCTGTATTTTTGTTTTATTGAGATGTTTTGTTTTATGGTGCGTGTGCACAGCTGAATCACTACTGAGGGTTAAAGACACAATTAAAATTAAAAGGTCTTTTTTTACTTACTTTTGGTACAAATAAAGCTTTATTATATTTCTTATTCCTATTATTAGTCTAGAGACCAGGTACCTTTTCAGGCCAGATGCATGTTAGAAATCAGCCATCTGTTTTCCATCTTTGAAGTCTGCGACATAAAAGTACACGGAAATACCAAATCAGAGAGACTAACTGTATAAGCTTGAAAACACAGGGTTTCTGTGCAGCGCTGACACATACACACACACACACACACACACACACACACCAGTAATAGGGAGGTATTTGGAGCCAGAAACATGAATATCAGTAATACTAATCTGAAATGTGAACTGATGCACAGCACAGTCGCTGATGGTTGGAATCCAGCAGCTTCGCTGCCAAAACTTCAGAAAAGAACCTCCAGAAAAAAGAAAACTGAGACATTTAATGTCATGTTTAGCCGACCGTTGGCAATCTTTGTTTCCATAGCATAAACCAGGCTGAGTTTGGAAGAAACGCTCCAATGCAAATTGCTAATGAAGCTTGGTTTCAGGACATTCTGCGGTGCGAACGGCCTTTATGGAAACGCTGGCCCAGCGTCAGTGGGCAGAGAACGAACTGTGGAAAAATGTCCTGGGTTTGACGTCCATCTTCAGTCAGAGGTAAAATGACTGCTCGATGCGGCCTGCGTCACAGCTTCGCCTCGACCGGGTTACCTGCCAGCTATCCTAATGAGAAGACTGTTCCTCCACTAACGGGATGCACTTTTTCCAGCCGCATTTGATGCTTTTCCAGTTAGATTTCCTCTCCGACACTAACGTCATTCTCACGGTGACATTGGCGAGTCCTGGATTTAAAAGAACAGATTGAACTGATTGAAAAGTGCTGGACTGAAGTGAGTCAGTCTGTTAAATATGCTTCTGTCTCGTAAAGCTAGCCCCTTTGTTCGCTCGCTTGTTGACCCACACTTGGTTGATTTTTGGTGCCTGTGGAAAGTGGAGGCCCTCCCCTGAAGACTTATAGCTTTCCGCCTGTTCTCCGTCCACGTCGGGGTTTCAGTTCTCTCTCTGAGTCCACCCTCTTTGAGGCCTGAGACGATCGTTTCAACAGACATTCAGACTTGCAATGCAAAGAATCCAGACGTTAGCCAATATCCTGCGAGGGTCCAGGGGGACCCGTACTGGTCATTCACAGGCGCGCTAGCTTAATGTGTGACTGGTGGACTGGTCTGCGGTTTAGCTCACATCAAAGAATGTGTCAGTGTTTGGTCTGCAGAGGGAAAAACTGAGCCGTGGTGGTTCTCCAGACCCAGGACTACTGCCCACCTTTCTCAGATTATCAAACTTAAAACATAAATCTGAGGCTTGATTGAGATTTTTACCAAAAAGTATCAGAACCTGAACCAGTCCAGATCAAGTCTGAACATTCTTTGTTGGATGCTAACGTAGCCGAAAATCATTCAGTGTTTTCAGAATTCTCACCAAGCTCATCAGATACTACAAAGTAGTCATTAATCCTTTGAACTACAGGCGTACGTGACAAAGGTGGCCGATATGGCTCTCTGAGTGTGTTTGTCCAGTGTTAATGCAGCAGAGACGCCCCCCCCCCCCCTCACACACACACACACACACACACACACACACGTTACGACCTCAAACACACACAAAACAGTCCAGGGGAAATCAAGAAATTGAAAAAAAGAGGAAAAAATGGGGGCAAAATGTCTTCCAGTTGGACGAGGTTTTTAACTAAACTAAATCTCCAACCACAGAGGGAGACCTAGACCGACCCACACAGGACCGTCGGAACCAGGTCTCTCTTCCACCTCCTGAACCAAAGACTAAAGGGAACTATCTAAAAAAAATCAAGAAAAATAAAGCAAGTATAAGTTCACCAAGAGCACCAGTACAACAAATGTCTCCTACTGTTTAATCTGTCATCTCCCCTCCCTCTCCCCGCCATCTCCCTATCCTTTGCTGATTGGACAGTTGTCCTAATCAGACTTGGAAAAGCGGAGTCAGCGCTTCCTGTGGAAAGTCATGCTTTCAGCGGACAAACACGGCCTCTTCAGCAGCTCTACGCTGAGAAGACATGTGACCTGGTTGGCAGGTCTGCAGGGTCTCTGCAGGTAAAGGTCAGAGGTCAGGGACACCCACATCAGAGATATTTATGGATCCGTTAGTCTGAAGGAGACTTAGAGTAACTAGAACCCCAGGAAGGTGGAGGCGTCACGCACCTCCAGGAAGATCTGGTGAAAGCACATCTGTCCAGCTGTTGTCCATAACCCCATCAGGCTTTGGGTTTATGGTCCAGCCAACAAGGGACATTAATGGGTAGAAGGACATGGAGAGAAAAGTGGATCCAATAAAAGTCCAATGGGTTTTGGATGCAAACATGACAGCATCAGTAATACAGCTATGTGGAACCGAGGATGGTTCCTACGGTCGGATAAGGTTCCCAAACACACCTCAAAGCTGAAAAGAGTCCCGGAAGTCTCACAGAAGTAGAATAAATGATAAAATTTCCTCAAAGGACTGGAAATCTGGAGGCCGAGACGTGTTTATGATCCGATGCCGACAGAAGGGGGCGCTGCTGGGTCCTCAGCCACTCCCGAGACGAAAACAGCTTCAGCTCAGGTTGTAAATGTTCTTCAGCCGCCCGGGAGGTCGTGCATGAGGAACTGTTCGCTTTAGGTTTACTTTTAAAACAGTAAAAGTGAACAAAAGTTGCCAAACAGATGTCATACATGAATTAAGGCGACTAACCTGCCTCGAGCAGCAGGAAGGCTGAGCTGAGTACACCGATGATGCATGAACATCAGGTTCTAAACATGTCAGAGGGGAGCGCACGTGTATCTGCAGTTTACTGCGTGTGGGTTCCAGCAGGTCAACACGAAGCAGCCCCAGTCAGTCACGGCTGCTCTTCACGGGCTGCTGTGCAGAGTTCAGCCCTCACGTGCACCCGTGTCCTTATTTCAGAGTCCCACAAGCTTCGTTCGCTGTCCGCTGTGTTTATCTGCTGGTGATAAGGTGCGACACCGGGGAACTGGCTGAGGACCATCCCCGGAGGCCTGGAAGCTGTTTCTTCACTTCAGTGATGAGGAACAGCCAACAGCTTAGAGGAACAGTCAGCAACACTGACCTGCAACCGTACTAATGTGGTCTTGGATACCGTACATTCCGGACTATAAGCCGCTACTTTTTCCCAAACTTTCAACCCTGCGGCTTATGCAATGATGCGGCTAATGTATGCATTTTTCTAACGGCCGCCAGGGGCGCTCGAGCAGAAAAGGTAAGAGTGAGACCGGTGGAATATATGTGTCGAGGAAGATGCAAGTTTAACGTAACCTCGCGCTTTGTCCGTGAATAAAATTAGCATGAACAGACCCTCATCATGGAAAATGCAAGAAGAAATGCATATGACGCAGCTTTCAAGTTAAAAGCAGTCGAGCTGGCTTTCAGTGACTTTTACCGTTTTTTTTAACCAGCCCTGTTAGTGCTGTGCTACTGTATTCCTGCTGTGTTACTGCCGCGTCACAGTGCACTGTTCAGAAAGAACAAGCTAAGGTATACTTCTTTAAGAGTCCCACAAGCTTCGTTCGCTGTCCGCTGTGTTTCTCTGCTGGTGATAAGGTGCGACACCTTTTAACTGGCTGGGCACATGCGGCTTATATACAGGTGCGGCTTGTTTATGTGCATAATGAGTGAACAGCCAAAAGTGTAGTGGGTGCGGCTTATACACTCAGGTGCACTCGTACTAGTCCGGTTTTTACGGTATTTGCTTTAACATTCGAAAAGTTTTTTTTAACAAATCTTTTAGGGATTCATCAGTCTTTGATTTGATTTGATGAATAAATGTACGAGGCTGCATATACTTAAAATTTGAGCATATACTTTTAGAATTAAAAAAATGATAGAAAAACATTCGTGTTATGTTTTGGAACTACTTGAGGACAAAAAAAACCAGTATCGCAGTCCAAACAAAACACACACACACCCAGCATCTTTTTAGTCCGTTCTCATATTTTCATTTTCATCTATGGGCACGTACAAATGTTCTTGGTGTCATGACTCACACGTGTAACAAGGCATAATCTCCTCTTATTTAACCTTATTACAAAACAGTCAGTCCAGCCAAACAAGTGTGTCTGTGTCAGAAATCAATACACAGCAACAACAACACACAGTGTTCTTTTACTTTCCTGGCTGTCATCTCGCTTTGTCGTCTTCCTGTAAACCGTCCCCATCGGTGGTAATAGATGGAGCAGAGTTTTTGTGCACAGTTGCGTGAATATTGACCATTTATGGAGTTTTAACACATTTAACATGCAGTGTGTCACAAGGGATTGAAGATTAGAGCAGTAAAGATGGCCTTATGTAAGACTAATCAGCAATTTACAACCTGCACACACTCCTTCTCCTTCACCTCGCTGCTTGTCCACCGTGAACATCTTTTTTCCCGTCCCAGGTGAATCCACCAGGGGGGCGTCTTTTCTTTACCAACGTGTTTAGGGTTTAGTGAAGAAATGGGCAAACTGAGGCCTGGGGGCCACATATGGCCCGATGAGCTATTTATTCTGGCCCTCACAGACTTCACAATAATTTCTCCAAAAGCCAAACGGTTGTTAGCTTGATGGGTTAGAAAAAGATTTAGATCCCCCTTCCCTGAGCATGCTAGGATGTCCTCTCAAGAAGACCTTGGACCTTCATTATCATCTCTAGTTGGACCAAATATTTTGTCAATTAATAGTCCATAAAGAACTATTTTTAGTTAACCTCATACACACAGAGACTTGGAATAAGCGGATGCTAATGCTAAAGGTGTGTTTTTGGTGTACGAGTGTAGAGGGGGAGCCTGCCAGGAAGCACCTCCGACCTCTAATCCACCCACACAGTACCTGCCTCCAGGTAGACACCTGAGAGCTCCACACACCTGAACAGATCTAGCTGCGGCCCAGAAAGGCCTCCACATGATTGTGTAAGCGTTACTGACGCAGCTACGCAACCGCGCTGCTGCACCTCCGGCGGTGGCTTTCGGGAAACGGTCACATTCGTTATATGGAATCCAGACGCTTCCGTTGTGACAACTAATTAGTGAGTGTTGAAATGTTTTGTGTGGGTGTCTTGAGTTTCTTTTCATGATTACTGCCTCTCACAACAACAGGTGGAGATCCATGATGTTCTGGTCACACATGCAGGGAAGAGCTAAAGCCTCCACCAACAGCGCCCCCGGAGGCCTGGAGGCCTGGGCCCGTTTGCTTTAGTTCAGAGGCTTTTAGAGCAAAAAATTCTGATCCTACCAGACACGGTGGAGAGACCGTTTGTCAGACGGCCTGGAAACGCCTTGAGATTCCCCAGAAGAGCTGGATGAAGTGACCGAGAAGAGAGAGATCTGGGCTTCCCTGCTCAAGCTGCTGCCCCCGCTACCCAGCCCTGGAAAAGCAAGGGAAAAAGGATGGATAGACATTCAGATCTTCCCTTTT
Source organism: Tetraodon nigroviridis (assembly GCA_000180735.1). Classification (NCBI taxonomy): domain Eukaryota; kingdom Metazoa; phylum Chordata; class Actinopteri; order Tetraodontiformes; family Tetraodontidae; genus Tetraodon; species Tetraodon nigroviridis. The sequence continues at coordinate 32,347 of CAAE01011553.1, read as the reverse complement.
CCCCCAGAATCTGCGATGCGTCCCAAAGAACTTTCACAGAAACCGCCTGACGTCACATCTGCCAACATCTGGAGAAGAAAAAGCCAGCCGACTCATTCCCAGCAGAGCAGCTTTATTTTCGACTGGGCAGCTCCTAATTTGGGGCCCCTGACAAAAGTGCAGCCAGATGGTTCTGCCTTTTGATGTGTGTAAATAGTCTTTTTGTTCTACTGGGAGCAGACGCGAGGGTGGAACCCAGGATCACACCGAGGCCTGAAAACCAGTAACGAGCCACTACTTTAGCCTTGGAAAGTTATGATCGACAAATAAGCGCGATTGGACAGTTACCAGGTCCGTTTCGGGCTGTGCGTTTCCTCGGCTATAATGTGAACCACGTGCGGGATAATCCAATCTCGCAGGTCACAGCAGAAGACCTGATTCAATGTCAGCTGATGTTTAAAGAGAAGAAGAAAACATGTCAGGTAGATGAAATGTGTTTGTAGATCTTTCCAACAGCTTCTGATCCTGCTAAATGTGTTCTGGATCTAATAATTTGAGGTTAACCTAACCCTAACGTCGCAAAACTATTTTCCAATGTTATTTATTTGGCTCAAGATAAAGTTTTTCCTTCGCTGGATTTTAAACCATCAGGCGACGTTTGACGAGCTATTCTGAGAGGTTTTCTCTTTACCTGTGGCGCCACCCAGTGGTCAAATACCCCAAATTATCTTTTAAACTGTAGCTCTGACTACATTATTACGACTTTTATTGGACTTTTGCCACCATATATTTAAATAAAAACTTGATTTTAATGATAGGAACTATTCCTGTATATTTTTGCTGCAAGAAGATGTGTTATCGCCACACCTGAAATGATGAAACCCTGTAAAACGTCTCAAACAAATATTATCAGTAACTCTGACAGAACGCTGTTATGGAATCAAGCTACAACCGGCCGTAAACGGAGATGATCAAATGACTGTCAGGCCCGCTGGTTTAAATGTTGAAATTAGTCATATAACAAATGACGTGAGACAATACTGCTGCAGATTTTTCCCTGAGCAAAGCTGCTACGATCAATCATGTGTACATTAAAAAAAAACCCCCACAGATATGTGGTGCGATTCATCACAGATGCTACAGTTTCCATCCAACAGGAATACGTCATGCTTGTAGCTTTACAGCGCCACGGAGGGGAATAAAGATGAGGAAATATCTGTGAGGTTACCTTACAGTTTAAAAGAAAAGGAGAGAAAGAAAAGGAGCTTAAGATTTGCTCCCATGAAGAAATACATGATCCCAGATCAGCATTAGTTAGCAGAGGTTTTGTTATTAGTGCCAGTGGTTTTAGGGTGACATTTGACCCTTGTTAGCATGACACTGATTCCATAAAGACACAGATAGATCCGGCAGATGAACATCTGTCTGCAGAACCACCAACATCTGTCTGACAGACCTTCTGTCCGATCAACTCCAGACTGACAAACATCTTGTTTTTGTTAAAACCCCCCCAAAAACCAAAACAGATGTCTGCCTGAACAAACCGATCAGAAAAGCCGGCTCCGTGACCGTCTGCAGACTGGACAGCGTGGAAGCTGTGTTGCGGAGAAGGACTCTGGACAAACTTGTCTCCATTCTGGTTCATTTCACTGTTATTTGTGCTTTTCTACTTGCACGTGTTTCATGTTGCACATTTGCACACGTCAGCGGCTCTTTTGTAAACAGTGTCAAAGTTACTGTTATTGCTACTGACTGCTAACAAGTTATTTTACCATGTCTGGGATAAATAAAGTACTTTTCATTTTATCTTATCTTGTGTCCTCAGATTTAAAAATAAAAGGCCGTTTGTCATGTTAGAGAACAGGACATCCCACTCGTCTCCCGTTATCGCTGACCATCGAAGCTCTTATCTGAGGCCCCTCAGGCAAAATCTCCTTTGCAACAGGTTCATAAATAGAACTCTTTGTAGATTTTGGCATTATGACGAATGTGGCTGCATTTTTAAGGAATGAAAACAAGCTGAGGTACCTTCCCTCCGTTTAGCAGAATCCCTTTTTTTATTATGGAGCACACGGACATATTTATGGGCTGCCGAGAAGGAGCGAGGCGCGCCAACATCGTGCAGCTCGGGCACGTTTGGGGAGTGAGGCAGGAGGTCTGGATTCACATCTGAAGAGGGAGGAAATACGGCTTTTGAAATGCTTTACGAGGCTCCGTCAGACCGAGCGTTAACACAAAGGTGCCGGGAGCTCAGCCTTGTTTTCAAGCCACAAAAGGTAACTTTCTTCTTTACCGGACTCGAGTGAAAGGTTTGGCAGGTAAAAACAGCCCAAAGTAATGAAGAAATCACTTTTACCTGCACGTGGCTGCACTTTTATATTGCGGCCTGCAAGAGAGAAAGCGAAGACAGACAGGGTTCAAGTCAAGTTTATTTCTAAACTGTGTAAACTAGCTTCTTATTAATTAGGCTAACGCACCTTGACTGTCCTCTGGTGGCAGGCTGCAGTACCAGGAAGACGCCTTTCAAAGAAATGATGATCTGACGTCCACGTTTCACTTTTGACCTGCCACGAACATGAAAAAGGAGCAAACTTGACTTTGGGGAGACGTGTTGACTTCTTCCAGTAACAACACTGTCACATTTGGACTGATTCTAAATATAAAAGTTATGACACGCTGAAGGGAGGTAATCTCGTATAAACCATGTTATGGAATTTATAAACAACTAAAAATACTCACCCTCTCACAAGCAAATTCATGCAGACTATAAACAGGCCGCCGTGATTTCTGCAGTGGTCAAACAGAGGCGAGCGCTACGCTAACAGGAACATCTGGAGTGTGTCCGCGCAAAAGCTGCTGGGAAAACAACACCCTGGAATTCCTCCGGATTGGAGCGCAGGTCCCCATGTCTGCAGACACCAGGAGAACGTGGAGGCGGTCACGACAGGCTACAGATTCCCACAAACGTCCTCTAGATAAACATTTAGAGATCACAAACTGCAGGGCGACGGTGGCAAAGATGGAACCTGGAGTGACGTTCTGAGGAACACCCATAAAAACGCTTGTTAGCAGGAAATTAGTGCGCACATATGAGAGGAGAAGAAAAGTCGATCCAGGCGAATAAACAGGTTCATTTTATTCGAAGAATGGTTTGCTAACATCAAAACGTGTTTAGTTTGTGACTAATGATCATCTTGTAATCACACGATATGAAAACCTTCAAATTATTCTAAGAATTCAGTAGTTTTAACCATACATGTTTCAAATAGACAGTATGAAATTAGAGTTTTTACTAAAAAACAAAAAAACTTGTGATCTGATCTGTATTTATATCATAATATTGTTATTCATTTCTTCTTAAAACACACTCTGCTCTCTCAGCCAACGCTCCATGTGAGGTTTAGTTTACAGGTTCAGGTAAATCAGCCAGGACAAATGGCACGTGACCTTAATAACAACCATAAAATCACATATATAATAAGACTATTAAATATGGCACACACAAGACATGAAAGAGTGTATATTTTTGTTCTGGATTCACACAGATTTACTACCACTGGCAGAAAAACCACATCTACCACGCTGTGTGAAATTTGAGACATTTTTTCTGACTGGTTCGAGATCAGCCCTCACAAACTTGCAAATCAAAATAATTCTAGATGCAAATCAAGAGTTTAAAGTGCTGCAAATTACATTCAGTCAGTATAAAAGAGTGGAAACGGCTGTGCTGAATAAAATAAACGGATGAGTCTGGTTTAGCTGCACGCCGTCTCGCACCGCCGACAGCCTGTTTTAAGAGCCTTGGCTGGGTGAAGACTGGACCAGGCTGGTTTGGTCTTTCGCAACTAGACGGAACCAGAACAACATGATGCAATAGGACCCTTCACCACCGAGAGCTTGGATCATCGTGTGCAGCAGCACCGTGGGGGGGGGTGAGCATGGCCTCGTCTCCTGGGGCCAACTGTGTTACCACGTTGTGCTTGTGGCTCCAGTGACTTGAGAGGAACAACAGGGCGGCCCCCGGGACCCTGTGGGGACTCTGCACCGCCTGGAACGGCTGGTACTCACTGGTAACTTAGGTAGCTGATGAGGAGTTTGGGGATATGGAGTTGACCTATGACCTTTAGAGCTCTGGTGCCCAGTTCTTTCCTCAGAGCCAACCTGCAGAGCTGCTGGAGGCTCATGGGAACACCTGCGGACGGAAACGCAGATTTACGATGGACGCGAGGTCACAGCTGGGCTTTAAACGCAGCGGTGTGTCTCCATCTTGCCCAACTGAGGGCACCCACCAACCCCCCTGGGACCCTGCTAACGGAGGGTGTAGAGCAGGCATCACCAAATGGCGGACCCCGGGCCGGATCTGGACCGAGTGATGGTTCTGTCCGGACCTGTGACCAACCTCTGATTTGCTTTTACTCAAAATAAGGGAGGTTGAACAGGAAACTGCTGTTTTAAAGATGAGTGGACGTAGAAATTGCCAAAAACATGGCAATAGCCACTTTTTATTTGTTGTTATTTAAAGATGTTGACCGAAAAGGGACTTTGTGTTCATCTGGACTTTTCAATTTTCTTTTTGGAAAACATTTCGCCTTTTCCCAAAAGGCTTCATCAGTTCTTCTTCTTCTCCTTCTTCTTCTTCTTCTTCTTAAAGATGTTGACTTTTCTACTCAAACTATAGACATTCATTTTTTAGGCTGAGACCTCTTTAGTTTGGGACCTCAGTGACTTTTATTTTCCCACCCTGGCGTAAAAGAGGACGCAGCTTCCTGTGCTTGTGCTGCCACCCTCTGGGAACGAGCTGACACTACAAAACTGTGAACCGTAAAACGGCCTGAACAAAGATACTCACTCTCATAAAAGGACAGACAGCCGGCGGAGGGAGACCCTGGGGTGGTGTAATCGACAGGCTTCCGGTTGTGCTGGTCTCTAGCGTAGACGTTGGCTCCAAACTCCACCAGGATCTCGATCATCTCGACTCGCATGTTTTTGGCGGCGTGGTGCAGCGGGGTCTCGTGCAGCCTGGCGGCGTTTACTTTCGCGCCTGTGGAGAAAAACGTCCGTCTGGTCAGGTCCGGACGCCTTTGCCAACTCTGCTTCCTGATAACACTCGCCTGCATTCAGCAGCACTTTGACACAGTCCACGTAGTCGTTGGCACACGCCACATGCAGAGGGGTCCCGTTGTAAAGGTCGTACGCCTCCAGACGAGCATCCACTGCGATCAGAAGCTTCACACAGTCTGCATTTCCTAAACGGTGAACAGGTTAGTGTCATATATGTTTCTAAGGAAAGCGAAAGCAAGGTGAAGCTAAAGGCTAATGAGGTAACCTCCAATGCAGGCCTCGTGGAGTGGCGACGCTGTACGTGAGGTCAGGGCGGGGTTGGCCTTGGCACCGTGTTCCAGCAGCAGCCTCACACACTCCAAACTCCCAGCTGAGCAGGCGTCACACAGGGGCGTACTCCCATCCACATTCCTCGCATCCACCTGGGAGAAGACGACGCAGGATCACGCACCGAAGCGCCAGCATCTCTCCTTCGTCTTTTTGGCTATAAAAGAAAGACGATCAACCTGAGCTCCGGCCTCTAGGAGCAGCCGGACACACTCGACCTGGCCGCGGACGCAGGCCTCGTGCAGGGGGGTGATGGAGTCCACAGCCACGACGTTGACCGAAGCTCCGCTCTGGATGAGGTGCTGCAGCAGGGTGGTCTGCCCCTGCGAGGCCGCTTTGTGCACGTCCGTCCTTTCTGCCCAACAGCCTGCAGGAAACAGTTGACAGCAGACCAGTCAGTACACACTCAACATGCACGGCCAGTATTACAGGTCACGTGTCGTCTGTTATATCGCTTTATATCTCTTGAATGTGTTTCGTCTGATCCAGTTAAACATTTAAACTGCAGCTGTGCCACTTAAATAAAACGCAATTTCTGTAAATTATGCACCTAAACAAATGTTTATCCAATACAGTGAGTGTACCATGGCCTGATTAATTTTATTTGACATTTATTATGGTTTTGTCGGTAACGATAGCTACATAATCAACTCTCTGCGTACGTGACAGGAAACAATTCAAAGTAAACTAGAAGGCTTTTGGATAAAAAGAAAAACGCCTTCAATAAACCACAAAGAATTTCAGTAGACATATTTTAAGAAAAGGTAACAGAAAAACACAAGACGAGATTTAGCTTTTGTCGGTAACGCGAGGCTGCCGCTGACAAGCTAACCAAGCGATCATGTCAAACTCTAACTGGGCCAAGCTCTACAAAAACAGTCTGGGCGGCCATGTTTCTTTAACTTCATGCTCACCGATGTCTCCAAAGAAATACGGACAAGAATTTTCAATTTCCATCCCTAAACCTTAGTTAGCCCAGGACAGAATATTGTATGTCCACTCAGAGACGACCAAGACGTTTGTAAACAACCGCGTTGTCCTCGTGTTTCCCTGCGGTATGAGTCACGTGACCGAAAGAGATGCATTCTGGGAAATGTAGTTTTTTGTTGTTTTTTTTTAAAGTTTGCTTTTGCGTAAATATTTGCGGAAAAGCAGTGACCCTAGCAATCTTTTCGTTAGAAAACCTTATGTTAGGTGTTCATATAGGAATATGCATTTCATTTAAGATAGTCCTGCTTCAGCACCTTTAAAGAATGTGCGGTTGTTTTCTATAGTCGCCAATAAACAAGAGTCCTTATACAGGTCAGCAAGTTTACTGCTAAAGCTAAGTTACTGTGTGGTATCTGAAGGAATTTTAGAATTATTTCCAAGAACATTCAAGCCAAAGCATACTTCTAAAACTGGCAGTTTTACAGTATTAATTAATAAAGTAGTAAGACTGAACCAATAAATACTTCAACAGCCGATTCTTGACAAAGATGACTTTATTTTGCGGAACAGATATCATTTGAACGTGTGATGTATTTGCAGTTTACAGTGATAGTACATGTCTGTTATTGCTTCAACACTGCTGCAGTACACATTTGGTCCTTCTAGAGCAATTAGTCAACCTCAGTGAATGCTCGAGTCGTTCATCATTTACCTCTTATCTCAAGATGCTTTTGAATTATCTTTTTAAAACCTGCTTTAGGTGGTTCTGCACAACAAGACTGTTGTCTGCTTGCTTTGCAGTCTGCGTGGGAAATTAGACAATAAGTGCTTTACGAGCCCAAAGATCCCTGCAAGTCCGAACAAGACCCAGATGACGAATCAAACGCACGAGAGCATCATTGACATGATCTCAGACACAAAAATAAAGCAGCTCTCTGGCGCTGATATGTAAAAACACCTGCCGAGGCCAAAGAGTAGACGTCCAGAGTCATCTCCTCTGCAAACACTGAAGCACACGGTGAGACCACTATTGAAGGAGTTTCTTTTGATTTGGCATCTTTGGACTATGGAACATCTTCACAGCAGGAAGATGCTTTTTTTGCAGCATTGTTGAGTGCACAACCCTCCTGACTTCCTCCCTATACTATATCATATCTCTATATATTTGGAAAGGGGCCCACCCGCTGGTGTGCAGGCCACCCGCAGCACCCTGGCCGCTGGCCTCTACTCTGCAGCGTCACCAAAGGTGTCCTTCTTGTGCCGCTCCATCTCAGCAAAGTTAAACTCCGCGCCTGTCATCCTGCAGTAGATGTCCTTGATGTCGTCGCAGGTGCTCTCAAAGTGGGTGGTGGCGTCGTACGAGCGGGAGATGAAGATCTGCGGAGTCGTGGCCAAAGAGGGGACAGATTTTCAGTGCGTGCGCTAAAACCCTGAAACAGGAAGCGCTTGTGTTCCTGTCCAGGCCTGGTGAGCATACCTGGCTCTCCTTGCCCAGGTCCGTGGGTGCGTACTGGTCAGCGATGCTGACAAACTTCTGGTCGATGGGCATCAGAAGGTCCAGAGCGGGCTTGATCTCCTGCTCGGGGTCATTTGTCTCCACCGAAGTGCTGACGATGGCGATGTACTTGCCCTCCGCTGCCACGTTGTGAGCAGAGGAGATCATGCAAACGTAGATGTCTGAAAGGACAAGAACGAATGGTAATATCTTCGGCGAGGATAACGATGTTCCGTTTTCCCCCAAACATACCGTGCTTCCTTTTGACCTGATTCTGAGGGATGATGATCTGGCAGGAGTTGGCGTTACTGGTGTTGGCGATGGGATGGCTCAAGATGCAGATCACGCGAATCACCTGACCCACTTTGGTGACGCGATCGGGAACGTAGCTGGGGTCACAGATGAGCTGCTTGCATCTGGCAATCTATGACGCAACAGTCCAGAAATCACACATTTGTGTCGCAGAAAAAGCCAAATTCTTCTGCATCCTAAGGGAAACATGTTTGCAGAGCTAGAAGCTCACCTCCCCATCAGACTTGACTCCCACCACCTTCCCGTCCTCCATGATGATCTCCTCAATGGGTTTGTTCAGCATGTAGGTGCCGCCGTAGATGGCACTCAGCCTGGAATCGGACACAAAACACAGGCCATATGCGATTTATGCTACTTGGGGTTCTACTTTGGGAGAACGACTTCTAAAAACGGACTTCGGCTGGAAAACCGGCCAACAGTTAGGTCACCACACCATGGTCAGATCAGGCACACGTGAGGATAGAAAAGAGTCCTACCGAGCAAACCCTTGAGGAAGTTCTCCCAGGCCGTACATGGGGTAGAGGTATGGGCTTTGGCCATATCTGGCCAGAGACTCGCTGTAAAGCTTTATTCTGTTTATCGTCTCAATGCAAGGTTTATCAAGGTAACTGAGAAGACACACACAAGAAACACTTCATCAATAAAGCGCTCCAGAGCTCCTGAAGTCAGGATTCCACTTCCAAGAGCACTGACTCATCTGTGCCGTAGAGGGCCAGGGCGTGACCGGTGAAGTCCATGATGTCCGGGCCCAGGCTAAACTTGGCGTAAAGATCCCTCATTGTGGTTTTGTGAGGATCGATGCCTTCAAGGGTTTTGGGGTTGTCCACGTCCACGTTGGCCACGTAGATCAGAAACTTCCTGAAGCGCCGTTTATCAAACAAACCTAGCAAACCTTAAAGAGACAAAGTCACCGGGTATAAAAAGATGCTACAGGAGAGGAAAACAGAGATGAGTGGCTTTTCTGTTATCCCAGCCGACAAAAGATTGCTTTCTGAACATGGAATTACTCACTGGTGGTCAGGGCCTCAGTCTCTGTAGAGGGAACTTTAAAAATGCCGCGATTTTTGTAGACATAGCTGCCCGTAACCACTTTAAAGTCCAGGTAGCGAGTCACACTGGTAATCAGCAGCATACGGGCCAGCTGACCTGGGAATTCAAACGAAAAAACCATTAGTTCTCTGCCTAAAACAATGAGAAAACATCAAGGTCCACATCACAAGCAGGAGTGATGCCTGAAGAAAAGGTGAGTGCTTCAAACGCACCGTTGCTCATCAGGAACTTAGGAATGAGATCTACATTCCAATCGCGACCTTTTCCCATCGACTCTGGAGGTTTACCAGGAAGGCTGAAACGCTTGTAGAGCTGTAAACAAGACAGAAACGCAGCCCTGACTAAGACTCAAAGTTCACAAGAAGATCTGTACAAGTCAGGGCTCTGCAGGCAACCAAAGTGTTCATAAAACCCCAACGTGTTATTTTAGAGCAACACACTTATTTAAATATTCCAGAAATGTCTCCTGGAGGACCAGGGGACAAAGCTCCTCACACCTGAGGTCAGACATGAGCAGATTAGTCTCACCTCTTCCAGGGGGGTGATGGAGGCGCTCTCAGCTCCGTAGTAGTTGTTGCGGTCCATGTGCAGGACTTTCTTCCCCTTCACCGACATGATGCCTGATAAAATGCATTCCTGTTCGGACATAAGAACCAGATTAAAACAAACTCCGTGCACGGTCCTGTTACGGTCCGATTCTGGTGTTTACTCCACTGTTGCCATGGCCCTCAGTGAACCATCAGAGGTCATCAGAGCCCCAAACTCATCTTTTATTCTGGATTTGGGAGTTGGTTTTTTAGACTATACCATCTTCTTTCCTGCAACACCCCAGAGTCTTGCAACCTTCAGCCAGGCTGCAGACAACTACGACACATGAAACAGCCTCCGACACAGAGCGGGAGGCGGCCCAGTACAGTACTGGTCATGTGAATGGAAAAGACACTGATCAGCGGTGGGTCAAAGTTCCAGACCTCCAAACCCAATAAAAAGCAGAGATAGAGAGCGCGAGGAAGGACTCGAGTGGAGGGAGGAGACGACAGCTGGCAAACATCACAAGCAAACATCGTTGGTGCGCGACAAAAACCTGCCTACATGTAGCGTCCACGTGTAGCCTTCAGCTGCTTCCGGCTTTTTACTTCTGTTCAAACACAAGGATTTTTTAAAAGAAATCTCTCTTCGCAGACTTTGGCAACCCTCTAGAATCCACAGGCAAAGGAAAATAAACTCGTTACACCCACAGTGGGTATTTCACTGAAGTGCATTCCTACCAGAGAGCTCCATGAAAAACATGTGACCAGCCTGGAAATGGCTTGGGTGTGTTCTGCATTTAAAACTCATTCTGGTGAGTGTATGCTCAGGGCTCCCAGTCCTGGTGGCGTGTCGCCACACTGCTAGACGGTGGAGACACTGCTACATCGTGGTAAAAGGTGTAAAAATCTGACCAGGTGGTTCCACTTCCTTCTTTGAAGAACTAGAAGCAAAGCAAAGACACCTTTCTAACAGTCAAGTGAAATAGTGTCTGCACTAACGTTGTTAAACACCGTCTCTTTTTGTCAACCTGCACGTTCCAATTATTCAATATCGCGTTGTCTGTTTTGTTGCTGGGCAACGCAGACATTTTTATTTGGAACTACAAAAACAGAAGAAGACAATCCTATCCCAACTTTTAGAAAAGCCATCACAGATCCACCTCTACTTTAAATTTGTACAACTCAAATTACACCTGAAGGATGGATTTTTACTGTTAAACACAATTTCCCTTTC
>CAAE01011553.1:0-15063 GCA_000180735.1 Tetraodon nigroviridis | reverse complement strand
AAAGTAAAGAAAACAGTTCCTGATCGTTTTCCAAGAGTACCGAGAGTATTCCTATCGATCCCGAAGAACTACGGAGGGATGGTGATACCATCCGTGGGCATGCGTGTTCACCCTTAGAGACCATGTTATTCAAAGAGAGGCCGGCATTGACGTGCCTATGTTGGCATGGCAACTGCTATTGGTAATTTTCTAAATGTTTTTTTTCTCCCCTCTGTATTGTATGCCGTATTATGCATGAATTAAAAGGTTTTACATTTATGCCATAAGAATTGTGTCATTTGCGAAAACGCAAGAACTCAGGAGTTTAATCTTGTTCACTTATCTAACACAGGAGGTGGAATAAACACCAATTAAAAATACATTATTGCATTAAAAACCAACAGTTTGCATGATTTGAAAATTGAACAGTTTAAAAACATGGCTTAGAGGAGCCAAAATGCTATTCCCATGGCCACTGTGAGAAAATCTCAATAAAAAAACATCTTAAAATTTTTAGAATAGTGAATAACTTGTTCACATTTTCTTACAAACAGAAACTGTTTGGTATCATGTGACTGTGAATTCTGTTCAAAAGGAGGAGCAAACTCTCTGACTGGCTAAACAATAATTTGGAACTGGGAGAACATGAGGAGTCCCATCTGGTAGGAAGAGGAAGGGAAAAAAAGGGCGATTGTTGTTTGAGGGGAGTCTCGGGGGTTCCAACATGGAGCATGAACAGCAGGAATGAGACCATAACACTGCATTTTCTGGTGAGAAAGAGCCTTTCTTTTAGATTCTTAATTGCACCATATTTGAATCATCTTTATCATATCAAAATGACCTTGTAAACCCTATATTGTGGTGACGTATTTACCAAAACAGAGGGGGATTTACTTGTGTTTTAAAGACCTGGTTTTGTATGTATACGTAAATGCTTTTTCTGCATTAAACATCTCGCTTCATTTGAAAAAAACATTTTTTTAAATGTTATTTGGGAAAAAAAGAATTTAAAATGTTTAAACATTCTTCAAATATCTGAGCAGATTGACTTTTCAACCGACTTTTGACTATTTGTCTTTAAGGCTGCAAAAATCTGAAAAATATTTGATCCTATTGTTTACTGACCTTTTGTCTAATGACTTAGAGGTGCTAAAATGGTTTTGTGGCGTGTTATTTCTGTTTTTTTGCGACCAACGCTCTTTGGTCGGTTCGGTGTCATCTCCTCGTTCCTGCAGGCTAGCGCATGCTCGGGCATTTCAGCCTTCTGGAATGAGAGCTTCATCTGGAACTAATGACCTCCAGATGCTTTAGCTGTCTCAATAAAAGCACTAAGAAAAAGTAAAAAAAAAAAACCAACCTCTGCGTGTCGAGTTGCGTCCTGCAGATCAGAATCACTGTCACTCGCGTCAAAGATGGGTCAGGATCAGAGGTGGGCAAATATTTTGCCTGAAGGGCCACATTGGGTTTTAAGTCTTGATGAAGGGGCCGTCTATCATGCTTGATAGACTATGAACAGAGAAAATACTTTAAAGAGTGTGTAAATGGGTCCAACTGGAGATGGAGGGTGAAGCTTCAAATGATGTTTGGCCCCACCTTCTCGACAGAACATGTTAGCGTGCTAGGTGAAGAGGGGGCTAAACCAATCAAGCTGACAACCTTCTTAATTTGGCTTTTGAAAAAAACTGTTGTAAAGGCTCTGCAGGCCGGAATAAACAGCTCATCGGCCCCGAAACTGAGACCCGATGCCCACCTTTGGTCAGGACCCTCACCCCATCATGTGCTGTGAAACTTTACTAATTTACATCAAATGTCTTTGTCAGTTCATCAGTTCATTATGTTTATGATTACTAAAAGCAGAAATCTATAACTTCCTAGAAAATTCCAACAGGTCAAGGACTTGTGTCATTGTTGCTGATGGTGCAGGAAGCCAGCGTGAACTATGAGTCTGCTGAGGCAAAGTAAGTTCACAGTTCTTTTTCACTTCAGTGTTTGTGTTCTGCAAGTAAAATGTAAGAAGAAAATACTACTTCTACTACAACTCATCTCATGACAGGACCTCCCCAAGGGATTATTAAATATAATCTAATCTAAATACAACATTCTCTAAAATTAAGTATTTATGAGAGTTTTGGCTTCAGTGTGTGTCTGTTTTACTAGGTAAAACAGGGATTTGGATGCACATAAACAACAATGACAGCTTGCTTGTGCTCCTCTTGTCCTTTAGTAAACAGGGTCCTTCTGGTGCTGCTGGTGCTGCTGGTGGGCCTCCTGCTGCATACTTCACTAATCAAAACCCTCAACAGACCCCATTTGTCTGGTAAACCAGTCTACAGTTTCTATTTTAAATTGTGAGAAAAGCCAGACTTTCCTTTGTGAAGCAGAGTTAGGAATGGTTTGGATATGTTGGATTTTCCCAAATGTTCAATCAATATGTTGCAGAAAATATTCCTAAAACACAGAATTTCCTCTTTTTTGGTAGAACATGTCAAAAGACAAAATTGGGATATATATTTTTTATACATATCTTTAAGACTTTGAAAAGAAGGTTAAAACATTATATTTAATCTGAGAATAACGCAGTTGTAAATTTGACCTGTGGTAACAACAGCACACCACAAGAGTGCGCTGTTACAGCGGAAATGAACCGGACGGAAGGGCCGCGCCTCATTCTGACCCGACCTTCATGAAAATAAATAACTGTTAACTGGAATGTTCAAAGCAGAACATGAAATCCGCCCAGAGTCAACAATATATGACATCTGACGTAACCCTGACCTCCAACCTGATTGCTGTCAGACCACCAGAAGAGTGTTGCAGCACAGGCTCCTGCTGGAAGAGTGCCCGAGAAGGATCGCGTCATCCCAGTTGTCATCTGCTCTTCTGAAGAGCGTGTTGGGGCGACCATGGCAACTATCAACAGCATCTACAGCAACACACACGCCAGCGTGTTTTTCTACATTGTTACTCTTCGCGATGCTGTGAAACTTACAAGGTTGCTCTTCTTCGCCTTTTAAAAGTGAAATAACAGAAAACATTGACAGCACAGCATGATTTAAGGATGTTGATCTTTGTTTCTATCTTGGAATCTTTTTAGACGGTACATAATTAAGACTAAACTGAAAAAAATCCAGTATAAAATCTTGGAATTTAATCCTATGGTTCTGCAAGGGAAAGTCAAACCAGACTCCTCACGGCCCGATTTGCTGCATCCGGTGAGTTTTTGATGGATTTTAGACTTTGCATCAGCAACACATCCTTTCAAATGGCTGAAATGGATCGACTTTTGTTTTGCAGCTCAATTTTGTGCGTTTTCACTTACCCCAGCTCGATATCAACCACAACAGAGTAATATACTTGGACGATGATGTCATTGTGCAGGCTACGTATCAGCTGTTTAGGTGTCTTAGCAATGTTAGCGTAGCACAGCTCCACCTTGGATTGGTGCATGTTAGGGTTCGCTTGCTAAACGTACTTTAAGGCACCTGGAAAGCTGTTTGTGATGTGAGTTGACAAGTATGAGTTCACCAAAACCCAGCCAGACCACATAATACTGCGTGATCCCGAATGACCCAGAGCTCATGTAAACACAGATTTTAGACAGTACCGAGGACATTTCCACCAGCTGGTGGGATTTTGTAGGGCAGTTTGAAAGGATGTGACAAAAGAAACTGTGCAGTAAGAACCAGTTCTGGTTGGCTGAATTTAGGAGACATTGAAGATCTGTTTAACACCCCGCTGAAGCCGGGCCACGCTGCTGCCTTTTCCACCGACTGTGACCTTCCTTCCACGCACGAGATGGTGCGCATCAGCATCGGCATGCAGGTGCATTTTCAAATCCTCCCTATCTTGTCAGAATCCATGTAACTAACATATGAGGTCTAAATTAAAAACATGGTTCTTCCTTCCACAGACAACCTACATGGGCTTCCTGGACTACAGGAAACAGGAGATTAAAGACCTGGGAATTCACCCCAGAGACTGCTCCTTTAACCCAGGAGTGTTTGTGGCAGATCTGGTCGAATGGAAGAAACAGAAGATCACCAAACAGCTGGAGAAGTGGATGGAGGAGAACTTCAGGTACTTGGAGGCCTAACCTCAAGTTGGAAAGCTTCACCCCCTGGATGGCACACTGCATCAAACAGGAGTTTTTGGGCGGTCTGTTTAGCAGAGAGGACCATCTGAACCTTATCTACACCAAATGCTGCAGCTATGGCTCTTAAAAGCCAGTTATGTACAGTGAAAATGGCCACACTTCCACTGAACCTCATCAATGTAGCTGCAAAAAGAAACCTTGTTTCCCTTCAGAGATCATACACCTTCACATTGGTGCTGTGTTGCTCTGTGTTATATTATTTTTTACATGTATTCATCTGCCTGAACTAAAACTGTCCCTCTTCCTCTCCTCTAGAGAGAACATATACAGCAGTGCCATGGCTGGAGGTGTGGCGACTCCACCCATGCTGATAGTTTTTCACAACAAATACACAACGCTGGACTCGCTGTGGAACGTCAGACACCTGGGTACATCATTCTTTCTACGATCATCATCTCAAAATGCCACTACCGTGGCGAAAATGTCAACGATAGGATAGAACTTCGAGCAATGTGTCTGTAGCTAACCTGTAGATGGGCCTTTAGCTATTGTTGAAGGCAAATTTTTAGCAGGTCTGAGTCATTTTTTAGGGTATAATCAAGTTTGGGGTGTTTTTTTTTTTCTAATTTATTCTTTTTTTCCTCCTGTTGGTCTAGGTTGGAGTCCAAATGTTCATTACTCAGACAGCCTCCTCCAGGAAGCACACCTGCTCCACTGGAACGGCCCATTCAAGCCGTGGAATTACCCTGCAGTCCACTTGGACCTGTGGGAGAAGTGGTTCATCCCAGACCCCTCCAGAAAGTTCTCGTTAGAACGGCCGGAGAGTGACAGCTGAGTCAGCATTCATGGGTGAAAGGCTATAGAAGTGAGGAACCCACACTTGTGAAGATCCGTCTCCTGCGTACATTTTTATGGATTTACAATACTGGATACTGTCTTGTGCAATAGGGCAGCATTGAAAGATCAAAGCTGGCAATAGATCAATGAACAATGCAAGTCATCAAAGCAGGAAAAACTTACAATATCAAAATCAGCCCAACTGTATTCACTCAGCATTTGTTAACTAACTGGATAAACTGATTGTGAAACATGTGCTTCGTCACAATGAAATTTTGGAAGAAACTTTATGATAAACTAAAGAAACGATTAGGAGCCAAGACCGGTAACTTACAACCTAACTTTTCCAACCTCCTTTCTCATCTGCTTTTAAGTCGAACCTCCAAATGGAGAAGCTGGGCAGCTCTATTGTTAATCGTCCAGTATAATTAGTGCTGAGGCTTGGAAAGAGTTGACATCAACTGTTCCAAATGGTCCTAGAGCCTCCCCTTCTACCTGCCCCCAAGGAGGACAAAGATCCCCCTGTCCTCACTGTCCTTCTACTACACAACTAAAGAATAAGCAGAGAGTCCTCCTCCTCCTCCTCCTCCCCCTCCCGGTTTTCCCTTAATCATACAATCTCCAAAAGTTTGTAGGTCCAGTAACCTATGATCCTTTCCCTCTAGCTCCACCAATCTTCCAAGTGCTGGAAAGAAAGAAAGATAGTGCCCTACCTCTGGAGGGAACCAGAAAAGGAGTACAGTTGGGGAAGCATGGATCTGGATTAGACATGAACACAGCTTGGAAAACCTTGAAGGAAAAGATTCAACAGGGAGTCAAGCTTCGGCCAGTAAGTTCACACGTCCTCGCTGAGTGAGATCCAGAATTTCAGTGTTAAAATTCAACTATTCATGTTCGATAGAAGCGTCCATGGCCCACGTCAACTCACAGATCTAATTATCTCAATGATGTTTAGGCGTATTTTGATTTGATAGGTCTTTTACCAAGTGGCTAAAGCAGATGTGCTTGTGTCTATCCAGGTACTGAGTCACCAAAACTCTGACAAGAGAAACAAAGCAAAGCGAAGAGCTCCATCTCCTCCAATTCCCTTTTCTTCCCCATCAGAACCTCAAAAAGCTTTTTCACTTAGCGTAAAGGGAAGAGCTCCTCCTCCTCCTCCTCCTCCTCCCCCTCCTCCCCCAGGTATTCTGCCAACCTTACTAACTACTGAAGCTAGTGTTGGTAACCTAGCCCGTGATCAGTCTCCCTGCTCCTCCTCGTACAGCGTTATCTATTCTTCTGTTGAATGTAGGTGGAGATGGTGTCCTTGGACCCAAGGAGATCAGCAGAGGAGTGGAAGTGAGGAAGAGGGAAAAGCATTCCTGTGAACTGGACATGAACACAGCTTGGAAAACCTTGATGGAACAGATTCAACAGGGAGTCAAGCTTCGGCCAGTAAGTTCACACGTCCTCGCTGAGTGAGATCCAGAATTTCAGTGTTAAAATTCAACTATTCATGTTCAAAGAAGCACCCATGGCCCACGTCAACTCACAGTAAGTTCAAAACAAAACAAAACAACCAATCGTGCCTAAAAAAAAATGGCAGTAAAACATAAAATAATTCAGCCAAAAATTCAGTTGTAAATCAGCAGGAGACAACCACTGAGACAGAGACAAGGACCACTATCTTTTAAAAGTTTTTTATTGAACTATTACTTTACGTCAAAGCTAAAACAAATGTGCTTTTACAAAACCAGGTGCTGCATCAGCAAACGCCCCCCAAGGCAAGAGAAGGCTACCAAGAGTCACTCAGGTCTTTTCAGGTACTCCTTTCTACATGCCACGCTAGACAAAACGAACACAGTAAAAACATTCCCGCCAAGGTGGGGAGTGGGTAGGCGGAGTTTTGGAGGTGACTACGTGCAATTGGAAATGACCCCCTAATATAACCTGGTCTTGTTCTCCTGAGATGAATACTAAGATGAAGGATTTACAAGGTTTTTAGGGGATATCATATTTGCTACTTAAACGCTAACTGGATTGAGAGAACGTTCTGAACTAGGTGGGGCAAATGTGCTTGTGTGAATCCAGGGGATGTACCACCTGAACACCGACCTGATCAGCGCCATTAAAAAGCGTCTTGATGCCAGGAGAAAACACTTGTGTCCTTCAGGTAAGTTCACCTACACACTTGAATTATCTGCGTGAGAATTTATTTCAAGATTCAGTTTGCAAAACTCAAACTGCAAAAAAAACATTTGAACGTAGCACCACATTGCTAATGCCCCCCCACGCCTCATTCATCAACCATTAAAAAACAAGTATGATCATTTGAAATAGAAATAGCAAAGCAATTTTAGGTTAGCATGTACAAAACATTTGATTGCTTGCTTATTTAGCAACAACTACTTTGGTAAAAGTAGTATTTCTTTTTTTATATGACCTTTTCTGCTGTTCTGTCACTGAATCTACAATTCCATGATAAAGAACAAGGAATTACTGCATAAATGCTAACAGCTAACCTGATCATGTGCTGTGTAGAGGTGATTTCACTCACTTTTACCGATTAAAAAATAAAATATACATAAACCTTGCTAAGCTTGGATTTTAAATCTTAAAAAACCTGCATGAAGATTCACATAAGCCTAACATTCTCGTCTTTTTTTCTTGTTCATATTTTCCAGATGAAGATGAAGATGAAGATAGTGATCATTGGGACGACTGAGGGCGTCCCAAAGACGCTACAACTGCGTCTTTTTTTTTTTTTTTAGTCTTTGTTGAAGCCGTTACTCTTGTTACTCTGTTATTCTCAAACAAATATATATAATCATTCCAAGCAATGTGTGTATTTTATTCAATCGAAAGCCCTTCAGAGAAAACAGCATGGAGGAGGAACTCTGGATGTGTACTTTTGTCCGTGTTCGTTGACGAGGTTCCAAGACCCACCAAAGACGTCACAATTACGGGCTTTTACAAATGAACGAGAAAGGCCTCGGTCGCACACTTTGCTCTTTCAATCATCAAAGGTCAAAAGGAGCTTTAATTCAAAGCGAATTACTGTATTACAATTATGCTACGCTGCGTTACGACAGCAGCCGTGTATTACTTGTATCTAGAAAATTCAACCACACTAGAGGAAGAAATACAAAATACACCAAGGTAAGATAATAGAACTAATCATGCTCCTATTAGATGTACAGATGTGAATGTTACATCTAAAACAGTGTTCTAAAACAAACAAAAAAACACTTTGGCGTTTTTACAATTTTTTATCAAAACAAATAACAGATCTATGCATCGTGCTACAGTTGAGGCATCGGTTGTTCCAACCAATCAAGTGCACACAGTTTGTCCAATCACCTGTCTGACGTCTCAGATCAGGTATTTTAATGAGCTTAGTCTGGTGTGCAATTGCTTGGTTAGAACAAAAACCTGCCGCCACATGGCCCTGTGGGATAGTTTGGACATCCCTGCACTAGTGGAAGCAGAAATCTCAAAAGTTGCAGTACGAAAAGTTGATAAAGTATTAAAGCAAAATGAAAAACAACCAAGAAACACCTTTGGAAAGAGGGTGGCGACTGGCTAAAAAGTAAAGAAGATCCAGGAGAGCAAAAAAAACCCACTAAAAACTCTCAGGGGAAACAAAAAAATACTAGAATTGACTTGAAAGAAATTTGTAAAGAGCAACAAACAAAAGACAGCAGATATAGTTGGAAAATTCACGATGAAGCAACCAGGAAACCTTGAGGAGATTAGATTGAATTGAACTTTGAGGCAACAAACAAGGGACAATATGAGGGGCCTGGCTTTATATACCGGTGTTGATGAGATTGGCTACAGCTGTGCGACAACCAGTCTGGGGAAATCAAAAGCAAAAACAGAACCAGAACAGAAAACATAATTAACTGTACACCAAAATAAAAGCATGAAACCAGAATGTTACAACCACAGCTAATTTATTATTTTCCTATTAGCATTTAACAGGCTTCAAAATACAGTAAAAGTTGGAAAATAAGCCAAACAAACACAAAACAAAAGTAAATGCAAAGATTTTAAGTTACTTTGCTGGTACAGATTAAGAATGGCCTATCCCAACATAACAGCAGAATCAACGGCAAAATGAGTTGATTTGCAATATAACAATAGCAAATTTTTCTAATTATTCTCTCTCTTTCATAACTTTCCATGTTGTAGATTGTTTTATGCTTCAGCACCGGACAGCGCCCCCCAGGACCCTGTCCCCAGACAATGTTTTCGTCCAAGCCTGGAACGTCTCCAGATTAGCGCTTGTTAACTCACAAGCTTGATGTAGTTTAACTATAAAGTCACACACATAATCCAACAGACGCTTTTCTGTCAAACATCTGAAGCTTCCTTCTTTCTTATTGAAAGGTGGAACTTGGCAAATGATGTGGAATCAGTGGAACGAAGCAGCAGCTGGTGAAACTCGGCAAAGTTCTAACCGGCACAACAGAAATTCCCGTTTAAGCCTCTTCCTTTTCAGATCATTTAAATATTTGAGTCTTCATCTTTCAATGACAGATGCTGACTCTGGAGTTGGAGTTCTTTAAGTTTTCATGACCCCTTTAGATTTTCTCAGATGACTTCTGGAGTAGCTTTGTAACTGCTAGAAAATATCCTTACGAGGTCTAAATTAAATATGAGGTCTAAATTAAAAACATGGTTCTTCCTTCCACAGACAACCTACATGGGCTTCCTGGACTACAGGAAACAGGAGATTAAAGACCTGGGAATTTCACCCCAGAGACTGCTCCTTTAACCCAGGAGTGTTTGTGGCAGATCTGGTCGAATGGAAGAAACAGAAGATCACCAAACAGCTGGAGAAGTGGATGGAGGAGAACTTCAGGTACTTGGAGGCCTAACCTCAAGTTGGAAAGCTTCACCCCCTGGATGGCACACTGCATCAAACAGGAGTTTTTGGGCGGTCTGTTTAGCAGAGAGGACCATCTGAACCTTATCTACACCAAATGCTGCAGCTATGGCTCTTAAAAGCCAGTTATGTACAGTGAAAATGGCCACACTTCCACTGAACCTCATCAATGTAGCTGCAAAAAGAAACCTTGTTTCCCTTCAGAGATCATACACCTTCGCATTGGTGCTGTGTTGCTCTGTGTTATATTATTTTTTACATGTATTCATCTGCCTGAACTAAAACTGTCCCTCTTCCTCTCCTCTAGAGAGAACATATACAGCAGTGCCATGGCTGGAGGTGTGGCGACTCCACCCATGCTGATAGTTTTTCACAACAAATACACAACGCTGGACTCGCTGTGGAACGTCAGACACCTGGGTGCATCATTCTTTCTACGATCATCATCTCAAAATGCCACTACCGTGGCGAAAATGTCAACGATAGGATAGAACTTCGAGCAATGTGTCTGTAGCTAACCTGTAGATGGGCCTTTAGCTATTGTTGAAGGCAAATTTTTAGCACGGTCTGAGTCATTTTTTAGGGTATAATCAAGTTTGGGGTGTTTTTTTTTTTCTAATTTATTCTTTTTTTCCTCCCTGTTGGTCTAGGTTGGAGTCCAAATGTTCATTACTCAGACAGCCTCCTCCAGGAAGCACACCTGCTCCACTGGAACGGCCCATTCAAGCTGTGGAATTACCCTGCAGTCCACTTTGACCTGTGGGAGAAGTGGTTCATCCCAGACCCCTCCAGAAAGTTCTCGTTAGAACGGCCGGAGAGTGACAGCTGAGTCAGCATTCATGGGTGAAAGGCTATAGAAGTGAGGAACCCACACTTGTGAAGATCCGTCTCCTGCGTACATTTTTATGGATTTCTCACTTCTGCCGCTGTCCTGTCCTCTCATCAGCTCTCAATGTCCAGATTGTCTTTTGTGGAAGAATGTAAAGTCTGTACGTGTGGTGGAACCATGTATCCCACAGCGTTTTCCTTTTATCTCTGCTTTCAGTTCTTTTCCATGCTTTGGGTTGACTGAGAGGAGGAAGAGTGACGAATGTCAGGTGACAGGAAGTAGAGCAGCAGTTTGATCCAAGCACTTTTGATGTGGTTTCTGTCTCCTTTTGGTAATAAAAGTCAAAATCACTAAGACCTAAAGGGTGGAATTAATCTGGTGGTGTGGACCACTTGAAAAATCTGAGGAACCACCTCTCTGCGGTCTTGAATTGAGGTTATTCATTTTGAGTATTATTTAATACCAGCTAATGAGGTCAAAATCCCAAGCTTATGCTAACACGCTGCAGCTGCTTCGTTGGTTCCTCAGATCAAGAAGTCAAGTGGTTCGGCAGTCGGCTCTACTCTCTACTCTACTTCACTTTTGGAAGTCAGTGCTTTTCTTTGAAGCATTTCTACTGTCTTGTGCAATAGGGCAGCATTGAAAGATCAAAGCTGGCAATAGATCAAAGAATAATGCCATAAAGTCATCAAAGCAGGAAAAACCTACAATATCAAAATCAGCCCAACTGTATTCACTCAGCATTTGTTAACTAACTGGATAAACTGATTGTTTGTGAAACGTGTGCTTCGTCACAATGAAATTTTGGAAGAAACTTTATAATAAACTAAAGAGACGATTAGGAGCCAAGACCGGTAACTTACAACCTAACTTTTCCAAACTCCTTTCTCATCTGCTTTTAAGTCGAACCTCCAAATGGAGAAGCTGGGCAGCTCTATTGTTAATCGTCCAGTATAATTAGTGCTGAGGCTTGGAAAGAGTTGACATCAACTGTTCCAAATGGCCCAAGAGCCTCCCCTTCTACCTGCCCCCAAGGAGGACAAAGATCCCCCTGTCCTCGCTGTCCTTCTACTACACAACTAAAGAATAAGCAGAGAGTCCTCCTCCTCCTCCTCCTGCTCCTGCTCCTTCTCCTCTTCCTCCTCCTCCTTTTCCTCCCGGTTTTCCCTTAATCATACAATCTCCAAAAGTTTGTAGGTCCAGTAACCTATGATCCTTTCCCTCTAGCTCCACCAATCTTCCAAGTGCTGGAAAGAAATAAAGATAGTGCCCTACCTCTGGAGGGAACCAGAAAAGGAGTACAGTTGGGGAAGCATGGATCTGGATTAGACATGAACACAGCTTGGAAAACCTTGATGGAACAGATTCAACAGGGAGTCAAGCTTCGGCCAGTAAGTTCACACGTCCTCGCTGAGTGAGATCCAGAATTTCAGTGTTAAAATTCAACTATAAATGTTCGAAGAAGCGTCCATGGCCCACGTCAACTCACAGATCTAATTATTTCAATGATGTTTAGGCGTATTTTGATTTGATAGGTTTTTTACCAAGTGGCTAAAGCAGATGTGCTTGTGTCTATCCAGGTACTGAGTCACCAAAACTCTGACAAGATAAACAAAGCAAAGCGAAGAGCTCCATCTCCTCCAATTCCCTTTTCTTCCCCATCAGAACCTCAAAAAGCTGTTTCACTTAGCGTAAAGGGAAGAGCTCCCCCTCCTCCCCCAGGTATTCTGCCAACCTTACTAACTACTGAAGCTACTGTTGGTAACCTAGCCCGTGATCAGTCTCCCCTGCTCCTCCTCCTACAGCGTTATCTATTCTTCTGTTGAATGTAGGTGGAGATGGTGTCCTTGGACCCAAGGAGATCAGCAGAGGAGTGGAAGTGAGGAAGAGGGAAAAGCATTCCTGTGAACTGGACATGAACACAGCTTGGAAAACCTTGATGGAACAGATTCAACAGGGAGTCAAGCTTCGGCCAGTAAGTTCACACGCACTCGCTGAGTGAGATCCAGAATTTCAGTGTTAAAATTCAACTATTCATGTTCAAAGAAGCACCCATGGCCCACGTCAACTCACAGTAAGTTCAAAACAAAACAAAACAACCAATCGTGCCTAAAAAAAAATGGCAGTAAAACATAAAATAATTCAGCCAAAAATTCAGTTGTAAATCAGCAGGAGACAACCACTGAGACAGAGACAAGGACCACTATCTCTTAAAAGTCTTTTATTGAACTATTACTTTACGTCAAAGCTAAAACAAATGTGCTTTTACAAAACCAGGTGCTGCATCAGCAAACGCCCCCCAAGGCAAGAGAAGGCTACCAAGAGTCACTCAAGTCTTTTCAGGTACTCCTTTCTACATGCCACGCTAGACAAAACGAACACAGTAAAAACATTCCCGCCAAGGTGGGGAGTGGGTAGGCGGAGTTTTGGAGGTGACTACGTGCAATTCGAAATGACACCCTAATATAACCTGGTCTTGTTCTCCTGAGATGAATACTAAGATGAAGGATTTACAAGGTTCTTAGGGGATATCATATTTGCTACTTAAACGCTAACTGGATTGAGAGAACATTCTGAACTAGGTGGGGCAAATGTGCTTGTGTGAATCCAGGGGATGTACCACCTGAACACCGACCTGATCAGCGCCATTAAAAAGCGTCTTGATGCCAGGAGAAAACACTTGTGTCCTTCAGGTAAGTTCACCTACACACTTGAATTATCTGCGTGAGAATTTATTTCAAGATTCAGTTTGCAAAACTCAAACTGCAAAACAAACATTTGAACGTAGCACCACATTGCTAATGCCCCCCCACGCCTCATTCATCAACCATTAAAAAACAAGTATGAATCATTTGAAATAGAAATAGCAAAGCAATTTTAGGTTAGCATGTACAAAACATTTGATTGCTTGCTTATTTAGCAACAACTACTTTGGTAAAAGTAGTATTTCTTTTTTTATATGACCTTTTCTGCTGTTCTGTCACTGAATCTACAATTCCATGATAAAGAACAAGGAATTACTGCATAAATGCTAACAGCTAACCTGATCATGTGCTGTGTAGAGGTGATTTCACTCACTTTTACCGATTAAAAAATAAAATATACATAAACCTTGCTAAGCTTGGATTTTAAATCTTAAAAAACCTGCATGAAGATTCACATAAGCCTAACATTCTCGTCTTTTTTTCTTGTTCATATTTTCCAGATGAAGATGAAGATGAAGATAGTGATCATTGGGACGACTGAGGGCGTCCCAAAGACGCTACAACTGCGTCTTTTTTTTTTTTTTTTTTAGTCTTTGTTGAAGCTGTTATTCTCAAACAAATATATATAATCATTCCAAGCAATGTGTGTATTTTATTCAATCGAAAGCCCTTCAGAGAAAACAGCATGGAGGAGGAACTCTGGATGTGTACTTTTGTCCGTGTTCGTTGACGAGGTTCCAAGACCCACCAAAGACGTCACAATTACGGGCTTTTACAAATGAACGGGAAAGGCCTCGGTCGCACACTTTGCTCTTTCAATCATCAAAGGTCAAAAGGAGCTTTAATTCAAAGCGAATTACTGTATTACAATTATGCTACGCTGCGTTACGACAGCAGCCGTGTATTACTTGTATCTAGAAAATTCAACCACACTAGAGGAAGAAATACAAAATACACCAAGGTAAGATAATAGAACTAATCATGCTCCTATTAGATGTACAGATGTGAATGTTACATCTAAAACAGTGTTCTAAAACAAACAAAAAAACACTTTGGCGTTTTTACAATTTTTTATCAAAACAAATAACAGATCTATGCATCGTGCTACAGTTGAGGCATCGGTACACTTGAAAAAGTTGTAAAATACTGAAAGTAGAACTGAATTGGTGAAAAAGTCAATACTTTGGTTCTTTTACCTGTACCATTATTATAAATGAAACAGTCTGGACCCACTAGTGCAGAGATGTCCAAACTATTCCACAAAGGGCAGTGTGGCTGCAGGGTTTTGTTCCAACCAATCAAGTGCACACAGTTTGTCCAATCACCTGTCTGACGTCTCAGATCAGGTATTTTAATGAGCTTAGTCTGGTGTGCAATTGCTTGGTTAGAACAATGCTTGGTGCACGGACTCTGTGTTAGTCTCAAAATACTGCTCTCCGCTCGTGGAATTTGTGACAGTCAGATGCAGACCTTTTTATTTACCACGGGAGTTTACAACACTTTTCATTTTTGGAGTTTACATCCCTCCCAGCGCCAACGCTAAGGAGGCTTTATCTGTACTTTACGGGGCTGTTAGCGATCTACAGCACGTGCACCCTGACGGACTGTTTATCATCGCCGGAGATTTCAACCACGCAAATCTCAAGTCAGTCCTCCCTAAATTCCATCAGCATGTGGACTTTGCAACGAGGGGGAAGAACATGCTGGACATTCTTTACACCAACATTGCCGGCGCGTACCGGGCGGAGCC
>CAAE01011550.1:0-10190 GCA_000180735.1 Tetraodon nigroviridis | reverse complement strand
TCAAATTTTGACACATAGTGGGGTATATTATCTCTCTTGTCTGGAGCCGCAAAAAATTAAACACCTTATATAAGCCTTATAATGAAGGCAACTCATGCTATATGTATCTATAATAGCTATATTAGCCTACTATCAATATGACTAAGTTGGCTACAAATACTTAATGAGCTTTCATGATGAAATGTTTATTTTCCCTGCAGTGCATCCTGTAGTGTAGAGAATGACGCACCACGTGACTACCATGTTGCATGATGCCGCCTCAAGTTTAACTTCATTACAATATTAATGAATTATGTTTCATTGATGAAATTAATTAATTCCGATTTTTGATGTCATTTTTATTTTGAGGATTCGAAAAAACAACAAAATGGAACGTGCATCACGTGCCCCTTATCTGGGCAACAGAGCGCAATAAAACGCAGCCTGCATTTATAGAGATAAAACAGCAGATGGCGCAAAATCTTCGTTGACAGAAATGCTGAAATTTAAAATTTATTCTACACATTTTTACAGCATTGGGAAACGTTAAGAATGTTTGTGTCGTGTTGGTCCTCCTACCGAAACCATATTAAAACAAAAAATATATTTCACTCCCCCATCTTTTTCCATTTTCAAACATTTTTGTAAAAGCTCCAGGGAGCCACTAGGGCGGCGCTAAAGAGCCGCATGCGGCTCTAGAGCCGCGGGTTGCCGACCCCCGGCCGAGGGGAACCAGGTAGAGTAGTCACTACATTAGATACAAATAGTTATCTGTTTAATTCACTGGCAGGATCAAAGATATGGGTAAGCACATTTCCCAGACATTTATGTCTCAACCAGTGTGTCTTAAGACAAATCTTAAGATGTCTTAAAACACATTGATGGCTGGGTATAGACTCTCAGTTGACACTAGCATGCCAATGGTCCACAAAGGCTATATCTTCAACCTCTACTCCCAGCCTTATCAGAACTGATGAAGCCTTTTGGATAGAAAGCAAAATGTTTTCAAAAGAAAACAAACAAGTTCAGATGAACACAAAGTCTACCCTTAGATAACTATGCACTGGATGACTGAGAACTTACACAGACATATTCACCCTAACATTACCAGGTAGACCATCGATAATGAAATGTCAGTAAATAAATAAATGAATAAAAGAAAATGGCTAAAGCCAAATTAAAAAACCATAGTTTAATCAGTCCACAACACAAAAGATTTAATCGCTGGGGAATGTTTCTTTGTTTTTCTTTTATTTTCTTTGTTTCTTCTTTGTTTCTTCGTTTTATTTTTTGTTCTTTGTTGCATAATTCACTGCCATGTTGCTGACCTGTGCCCAATTAACCCAATATATTTCCAAATGCTCCTTTAGTTGTTTTGGTGCAAACTCTTTTCCCATTCTTTTGTTACCCACGTTCCAAGTTGCCTTGTTTTGCTCCAATTGCTGCTAAGAAAGAATTTAGAAAGTTAGCTAAATATTGCATTCTGTTTCTAGAATGCTGACTGTGATGTTTTCCTTATGATTATTACTTAATATTTGCATAGCTCTTCTGATTTTTTACATAATTATTTTATTTTATTATATTTTCATTTTATATATTAAAAAATATAAAAAGCCTGTAATGCCATAAATGTCATCAAAATATATGCAAATGTCTCTTATTAGCACAGAGGTACAAAACTGATTGTACAACCTGGTTTTGATGTGCACATTTTGTGCAAAGAAAACTGAATGTGCTTTTTTCACATTAAACAGAAACAATAGTGCATATAACTGCGACTGCTACAGTATAACTTATTTATCTTTTAGACCATAAACAGGAGGTTTTTATATTATCATGTTAAAAACCTATGTATTTTATCAGATAAAATTTTTTAAATGTATCCTTATGTAGGGTTTTTAGCTACATCTTTATACATCTGCTCTGCTGCCTCAAAAAACTTTTGTTTTTATGCTTGTGGTGTCCCTGTGAGGATGCTTTAGCTTATCCCAGCTGCATTGGGGCAAAGGCAGGGTACTCTCCTGGACAGGTCACCAGCTCATTGCATGGCCTTACCTTAGCATTTAGGGATACAATACCGTGCTCATCAGTGCATTAAAGATATGCTGATACCTCTCCTGCTACCACCAAGTCAAGTCAAGTCAAGTCAAGTGAGCTTTATTGTCATTTTCAAACATATATAGCTGGTGCAGTAGCCATTCACTTTAAAATTTTGTTTCATTTTAAACATTAATAACAATTTGAAACATTGCATTGATGTCATCTAATAACATACTTGTGTGCAAAGTGACATGTATAGAATTATTTTCTTGAAGCAGGCTTGTCTTGGGTACTCTTACCCAAGACAAGCCTGAAGATGATCGTTGGAATCACGTTTGTTGTAAAATAAACCAAATAAACGAGGATTAGTACAGGCGAAATTTTCTGGTTATTTGCTTCAAAATGCTATTTACAAAATGTGATTCCTCCGTTCATCCGATAACCGATCGCAGTACAAGTTATGTTTCACTTCGTTTACCGAGGTTGCTCTATGTCCCTTTAAATGCATTCGGTAGTTTCCGGTCACATTCGGCACCGACCGTCATCAACCCCGTTCACTGCGGCTGGTTTGCCGAATTTATTGGCAATTCCTGCTGGAAGCGTCCGTTATCAACAGTGCAGATTTTCCTTTTTTTCCCAAAAAATTAAAGTATCACTGACCGGGTTCTCGGAGGATTAAACAAATGCAAGCCATCAAATGCGTAGTCGTTGGCGACGGGTAAGCATTGCCGGAGCCGGAGCGGCATCCTGTTGGTGCCCACAGAGGAATGGATGTTGGAAGGATGTTACGTCGGACAAAACTGGTTCAGTGTGGTTTTCCGTCCGATATTTTTACGTTTGCTGGCCTCTTTCATTTTCGTGCATCCGGTGCGATCATACCGATTTTATTGTTTCGGTGAAAGCGAAGCGCTTGTGGGGATGCTGTGAAAACCTACACGCCTCGTAGGCCACCAGAGGGAGGCTTTAAGTGCTGATGCACACTAAGTAATTTGGCCGTTTGACGGGCCCCGCTATTCTCATTTTGCTGCCGTCGTGGATGTCATTATAACAAAATAATACGTTGTGTGACCAAGTGTGCGTGTATAAATTATCTTTTTTTCCACTAACATCGGTGCCTAAATATATAATAAATGTGTACTAGAGGTCAACCACCGTTAAGTGAGTGACACGCCCCGATGTCATGTGTTAGTTTCGGCTAAATGGTGGTGTTTATTTATTTTCACCTTTTTTAGAGCATTAGTTCCCATAAACATCAATTCCTTTTAGAAATTAGGGCAAGATGGAACCAAGGCTGCTTCCTCATCATCACCGAACAAATATGTCGAGTAAAGTACAAACAGTAAAAACAGACATTTGATAATCTAAACCTAATATGGACACTCAAAAATACGTACGTTTAATTTGCGCGTGTGTGCCTTCACATTTTTCAGATTCACATTTTGTTAGCTGTTGCTAATAAAGAAAAAACCACACATGAACGTTTTTCAAAATTATTCTATAATCTATGATTATAGTTGTGTGTACATGTGTGTATTGTGTGGATGAAGCAGGAAATGCAGTGCCATAAAAGGTTAGTGAATTAATGTAGGCCAGTGTTCGTGTGGAGGAAAAGGGAGCAGAAGGCACCTTTTACACACATAAACACAACAGTGTTTGTATACAAGTGTTGCAGTGTTAACACCCTCTGCTTTACTTTTCTTTAGGGCTGTGGGTAAAACCTGTCTGCTCATAAGTTATACCACCAATGCATTCCCCGGTGAATACATCCCCCCCGTGTAAGTAAAAAAAAAAAAAAATAATAATAATAAGAATATCAGGTCCTCAAAGCAGTTTGGTGTAGAAAATAAACTATTGATTAAGTTAAAACAATTAAATGTAAAATGTGCGAAATATTTGGGGTTCCTAATGTTTTGTGCTTTTATATATATGCACACACACACACACACACACACACACACATATATATATATTAGCCACTGCTGGGTGAATAGGGAAAATATGAATTGTGTACAAGGCTTTAAAAATGATTTGAACACACACTATTTATATTAGTGCAAAAAAACTCAATATTAACATGAGGTCTAGCATTACTGCTACTTTTGGACTGTTGATGTCACCAATTTACAAATGTGCAGCAATAAATGAATGGAAACAGCAAAGACCGAACTAGATAATTTCACAGAAATTGCAACTGTGTGCCTCCAGCTGTCGCTCGTCTCTGCCCTTGTCTTTCAAGCCCATTCTAGTCACCTGAGCAGGCCTGTATCTCACCCAGAAACTGCTGATGAAATTGAGAGAACCCACTAGTCGCCAATTTAGATGACGTAACAATTACCGATGTTAGAACCAGTGTTAGCTTGTTAGAACACTAAAATATATGTTGTTTTAAATTTCATAACACTGGATAAATCAATGAAGGAGAAATTACAGGGTAAACTTAAGGCCCTATCACACACATTGAGTGGCCTCTCCCCTCTCTTCTAACACAGACATGATCCAGCGACGTCATGCAGCAGCTGGCAGTGTGTGTGTGTGTCAGGTGTTTTTTGATTTTGGGGGTTTTTCGGACACTGTATAAGGTGTCAAGCTAAAAGCGCACAAGCCTTGCATTTTAGTATGTTGTATGAGTGTTCAAGGGGCCTGAGTTTTTTTAGGTTTTGTTTTTCTAGTCTTGTGGGAATATTTTTCATTTTTGGGGAATTTCTCAAGGCTTGTTTGAATGAGGGCCTCCAAATTTCACACACACGACCCACTCATTGAGGCGCACGATTTGATGTGTGGCTCATTCCTGTGCGCCGGGGTCTGAAAACACTCCCACTGGCTAACATGGGTATTTTGGGAGCGCTTTTCCCTCAATGTCTTGGAAACCAGCACTCCTTTAAGAAAGAAAAACATAGAATGGTTTCCTGAAATTCCTGAAATTTCTGCACTTTTTTATGTATGGCTCATGTTAATGTGACAAACAGTGTAGGAGGACTTTTTACGGATTTTTAAAAAATAAAAAAAGCCACCTTTTTGTGTTTCTTGAGGATTTTTCGCAAACCGTTTGTCCGAGATCTGTGACACTTTCCAAACACGACCACCACGTTTTGGTGTATGAGGTGGACGTGGGCACCCTTCGGGTACACACTTATAGTAATTTTTGTGATTTTTGGACCTCTGAGTGTGAGAATGAGAGATTTTTGAGTTTTTTGGGGATTTTTCAAGATGCCATTGACGAAGGCCCATAAACTTTACATAGACACGACTGCCTCATCAAGACACACTTTTTGATGTATGAGTGCCCTATGAGTGTGCACTGAGCATCATTTTTGTGTCTTTTAATTCTTGTGGGGACCATTTTCAGTTTTTAGGGGATTTTTGGGGTCTGCTTGACCGGAGGCTATAAAACTACACACTACCACCTTGTGAGGACGCACATTTTTATGCATGGGGCAAGCGTGCATGCTTTTTTTCCATTCTTGTTTCTGGGCTGCTAGGATAGTAAACTAGGAGGCACACAGAATTAGAAATGGTCTTTATGTGGTTTTATCTGGAAATGTGGAAGGTGACACACCTGAACTAGGTCACATCTAAAGGTTACTAATAAGTGCCACTGATAACTAAGACAAAAAAGCAGTTTTAGATCTGAAATTGTGGGGGGCTGTGTTATTTCTGTCTTACTCCAGCTTTGACAACTACTCTGCCAATGTGATGGTTGATGGGAAGCCAGTAAACCTGGGCCTCTGGGACACAGCAGGACAGGAGGACTATGACAGGCTGCGACCACTCTCTTACCCACAGACGGTATTCACAGTCCTTCATTAACACATATGAGGTGCTCGAAAATTAAACTCTTGTCACCCGACAATGTGTAAGCAGTCAGGTCTGTGTGGCCACAGACCTACTTGATATTTAGCATTAGGCACCCGGAAGATGATTTCACCTAGTTGTAAGTTGAGATGTAATTTTTTTCACCATCCAAAAAATCCCACTTATATATCCCACTTAAAAAAGTAAAGGTTATTTTTAATCATTCATGTGTTAACTTCTGTACAGATTTAATAAGCACAAAGAAAAATGATAATTTGCTGTTACAAATTGCTGTTGCTGCTGCACTTCAAGCTGATATGATGATTTATATATAACTACAAGACGATTTAATGAAACTAGGGCTTTAAAAGTCACTCAAAGTACACAGTGTCTTGTATGTTGCCTCCTCATGTAGATAAAGAACAAACTAACTGCAAACTTACTTCTCTTAGCAACTACAGATTAAAGCAGCCCCGGGCATTTAAGGCTTTTAAGCGGGCATTTATTCTAACCGGCCTGTGGAAGTTTACTTGGAATTAAGAAAATTCAAATTTCAAAATTTTGCATAATAAATGGACTAAAACAGCAGTGGTTTTACGTTGAACCCTGTTTACAGGTTACCTGTCGGTTACTTGCAAGTATTATAAAATAAGTCCAAGAGTATGTGAAAAAAAAATGCATTTATTAAAATACAGGAAAAAAAATATTTCACAAAAAATTGTCTTTCATGCTTTGGCTTTTGCCTACCATACACTTTGTGAGTGCTTTGGTTCCCTGTTAAGGAGGGTCATTTGTGAAAACTAGTTGTTAATCACACTGGGTTATAGATTTTATGCACCATGGCTAGAGGGATCACCTGAAGTCTGCCTAGTTAGCGCCTTTCTGGATCTTTTCTATTTACATTTGCTGATTTCTGTGCAGATGCGTGTTGTTTTAAGACCCAAATGCAGATTCAAGGCAGCCAGTCCGCGGCAGCTGATCTGCAACTGGTGTGCAGCCCCTGCGGGATCCTGGAAACCTGCGCTCTTTGCAGGGAGCACACAGGATACGCCACCAAAAACGAAGAGGGCCGGCAAGACCCTAACAATTCCACTGCCTTACTATCGATTTTGTTAACTCATATGCTTTCTCAATATATTCTAGTAGGATTTTCAGAGTTCTTGATTTTCATACATTTCTGAAGTATTTTTTCAGAATTTTCTACATTTATTTTTCCAAATGTGTTCTGAGTATTTCATAGTTTTTACATTCATACAGAAAGTGTTTTAGATTTTCTTGTTTTTCTTCACAAGCTATGCATCCTCCTGTATTGCCAAACTTATCAGGATACCATTGTGTCAGTTCTGTAAACAATGCCATTTACTTTTTTTTAATGTAGAAATAAAGTTTATAGTCAGATTAGACTTTAAACTTTTGGCCTGGCCCTCCACAATATTTTATGCTTCTCATTTGGCTCCTGGGGAAAAATAATTGCCCACCCCTGGATTAAAGCAACACATTAGCCGATAGAAAGAAGAATTTAAAACAGAAAAGAACACCAACAAGGCTATTGTGCAATTTAAAAGATTTTTAAAGTGGACATGAAACGCAAAACATAGTTACCATAATTTTAAAAAGCTCTCCTACCGCAAAAATACTAGATATATTTTTAAGCACTACTGACAAAAGATATTTCGAAATATGGCAATTTAAGTTTTGCTGTTAAACCAACGGCAGTGCCATTACCATTGTGTCAGCAGAAGTGACGTCACAGCATTGGTAGCTAAACTTATCAACCCCGCCATCTTACTCCAAAACCCAGCTTTAATTGTTTTCTTAACTAATTAACACAATACTTCAGGGAAAGCTAAAAACTTGTAAATAAAACCCATTAGGACGCGATGCTAAATTTCTATGCCTTATATCTACAATATAGTATAAAGCATGTGTGTGTGTGTGTGTGTGTGTGTGTGTGTGTGTGTGTGTGTGTGTGTGTGTGTAATCTATGATTACTAAATATACCTATTGATGCAGATCTTGGACACATCGTCAGTGATAGTACCTTGGGTCATAGGGGGTTTTGGGTCTTTCAACATCAGACCCCCTCACCCAGGTGACCCGACTGGGAGTGATCAGTTCCCGGCCTGGGTCCAAGAAGCGCTTGTCCACGGCTTGTCCCGCTGGATCCACAGCCATCTGGACGCTCTCTCTGCAGCCTCTGAGGCTGCGCAGATGGGCTCTCTTCCTGTGCATGCCTGTGATGCCCAGGAGGCTAAAAGGCCTTGCAGAGTGACTTCCCTGCAAAGCCCCTACCCCAATCCTCTGTAGGCAGGCATCTAGTCTGTGGCAATCCTCCACCAGCTCAGCATACTTCTCTCCCTTCCTTTTGTACGCTTCCTCCATTCTCTCCTCCCAGGGCACAGTCAGCTCCAGCAAGATAACTTGCTTGGATGACTCAGAGTTCAGAACAATGTCTGGCCTCAGGTTGGTTTCCACGATGTTATGCACATATAGGTTAGGGTTTATTAAAACTAGTAAGTGAATTCAAGTCCCCAAGAAAATGAAAAGCCAGGCCATACCCAGTACAATGGTTTTTCCTGATTGATTTATGGTGGCTGAGAAAACGATTCTACATGAAGAAAAATAAGATGGCATTTATAAGAGAAATTCAGTGTCAATCAACATTTTTCCTTTAAAAGAGTTTTATGTAAAACCCATAATTATTTTCTTTTATCCAGTAGTAGGTAATGATTAAAAACTATGTTTTTTTATTACGAAGCCAGCAAACATTAGTTTAACTTGTTATCAATTTAATAATTACGCTCCTGGGCCACCACCTTATCGTGGTGGAGGGGTTTGCGTGTCCCAATGATCCTAGGATCTCAGTTGTCCGGGACTTTATGCCCTTTGGTAGGGCCACCCATGGCAAACAGGTTCTATGTGAAAGACCAGACAAGTGCAGCCCATAAAAAAACCCTATGATGAAAAAAATTATTGGTCCTGAGGTTCTCTTACCTGGATGCGGGTCACCGGGGCCCCCTCATGGAGCCATGCCTGGGGTTGGGGCACGATGGCGAGCGCCTAGTGGCCGGGCCTTTTCCCATGGGGTTTGGCTGGGCACAGTCCAAAGAGGCAACATTGGACCGTTCTCATTATTTGCAGGAGGGTTGTGTTATGAAGGGACAGTTTGGTTCCCCGAATTAATTTCTATGCCATATATCTATAATATAGTATACAGCATATGTATACATTATGTTGTGTTGACACAATTCTGCACATCGCGTGAACATCTAGGGCAATGGATTGGCAAACAGCTGTGGTGGTCCCTCTTTTTAAAAAGGGGGACCTAATGTGTGTTCCGGCTATAAGGGATCACACTCCTCAGACCTCAGACTCCTTGGTAAGGTCTATTCTGGGGTACTGGAGACTTTATGCGGATAATATGGTCCTGTCTTTATCAGTCCATGACCTCCAGCTCTCACTGGATCGGTTTGCAGCTTTGAGTGGCCGGGATGGGAATCAGCACTTCCAAATCTGAGGCCATGGTTCTTAACCAGAAAAATGTGTAGTGCCTTCTCCAGGTCGGGGAGGGGATACTGCCCTAAGTAGGGGAGATCAAGTACCTCGGGATCTTGTTTATGATTGAGAGAAAAATGGAGCAGGAAGTCTATAGGCGGATTAGTGTGGCACCTGCAATAATGCCAACTCTTCACTGGTCCATTGTGGTGAAAAGAGAGTTGAGCCAAAAGGCAAAAGCTCCCAATTTACTGGTTAATCTTTATTCCTACCCTCACTTATAGGCACAATTTTTGGGTAGTGACCAAAAGAACACAATCCTGGGTACAAGCGGCCAAAATAAGTTTCCTCCGTAGGGTGGCTGAGCTTTCCCCTAGAGATAGGGTGAGAAGCTCTGTCATCCAGGAGGAGCTCGGAGTAGAGCCGTTGCTCCTCCACGACAAAAGGAGCCAGAACCAGGCTCGTTCCTTCCGGGAGGAGGCCCCCGAGAAGACCCAGGAAATTCTGGTGAGACCATGTCTCTCGGCTGGCCTGGGAACGCCTTTGGATCCCTTTGGAAGAGCTAGAGAAAGTAGCTGGAGCTGACCCCGGATAAGCGAAAGAAAATGTTTTTTATGTGTAATTTAATTAATAATTAGTTTAATTAGATGAGCCATTACCTGAGTAGTAGTAGAAGCAGGTTTTCTGTTGCTGACTCTCTGCTCAGTGCCATCTCCAGCCAGGGCTGCTGCACCTTCTTTTGCAGAAATTGGTCTGGCTCAAAAGCATAAGCTGTTGGTTTTGACATCTAAAGTTTTCACGCACTGCCTTGTCCTCTGACATTTCCTCATTCATAACCTATGTGTGATTCTATGAGACTGGAACCCAAAACCAATTTGATGACG
>CAAE01011548.1:0-12986 GCA_000180735.1 Tetraodon nigroviridis | reverse complement strand
CGGTACGCAAACTGTAGTGGGTCTAGTGAGGGTGGAAGTTGGTTTTTGTATCTGCCTCAAGACGAGCCTCTCAAAGCACTTCATCACGATGGGTGTGAGTGCGATGGGGCGGTAGTCGTTGAGGCAGGAGACTGATGACTTCTTCGGCACGGGGACGATGGTGGTCGCTTTGAGGCAGGTTGGAACGACGGCGCTGCTGAGAGACATGTTGAAGATGTCGGTGAAAACATCCGTTAGTTGTTCTGCACATTCTCTGAGCACCTTGCCAGGGATGTTGTCTGGTCCAGCAGACTTCCGTGGGTTGACTCCGCGTAGGGTTCGCCTCACGTCAGCAGTGGTCAAGCAGATCACCTGGTCGTCAGGGGGGAGGGATGGTCTTCCTCGCCGTGACGTTGTTCTGTGCCTCGAAGCGAGCGTAGAATTTATTCAGTGCATCTGGGAGGGAGGCGTCACTTCTATTTTTTGAAAACTTATTTTCCCTGCAGCGCATCCTGGAGAGAATGACACCATGTGACTACTCCGTTGTACCATATTTGGTATTGCATTGATGACAAATAGAAATTCAATAAAGAAATCAAAATTTTGGTGTTATTTTAATTCTGAGGATTCAAAAAACCAAAAACAAAATTGGAATGTGCATAAAGGCCTTCTGTCAATTCAGACCTCCCCGTTTAAATAAAATTCAGTTCTTTTTAAACCTCAGTAACAATACACTCATCTTTTTCCTCTTCTTTGGACAACAGAGTGCAATGAAAGAGCCTGGAGTTAAAACTCAGCCTGAAACTGTAACACTAGAACAGCAGCTATTTGAAAAGGTAAGCAAGCTATATAAAACAAAAATGGGCCAGTTTAATTTCAATTTTAGCGCATCATCCTCTTTTCATTTTTCTGCAAATTCTTTTCTCTGCAAATTCCAAGTAAAATGAAGCAGCATCTTCTCTTTTCCCCCTCTTCTCTCAGCAGCAGCCGCCCAGCAGGGCGCACGCCATCCTCCAACCTGAGCAATGAAGCGCGATTCTGTCCCTCGGTGTGGTCTTTATCTTCACGCAGGCCTGCAAGCTCATCTGTTGCACGGGCGCGGTTTTTGGACTCGATGGGTTTCATGTTTGAGAATATCTGCTCACACAAGGCCTGGCAAAGCGTGGCACTGAAGCGTGTGTCGCAGGCTGTGACGCAAATCTTCCTCGACAGAAATGATATTTTTTATGCAAATTTTTAAAACATTGAAAAACATTAAGAATGTTTGTCAGGCTTGCCCTCCTACAGCACATTAAAACAACAACAACAACAAAAAAAAACCCTCCCCAGCTTTTTCTATTTTCATACATTTTTGTAAAAGCTCCAGGAGCCGCTGGGTGGCGCTAACGAGCCGCGGGTTGCCGACCCCTGCGTTACACAATTAGCAGCATCTCAACATGACTGATTCAAAGCAAATAAAAGCACTTTGACTTGGTCTCAGCGGCCTTGGGCGACTCCCGGTGTGCTGTTAGTCTGAAGCACTCCGTTCCTGCACCAGCCCCGGTGTGACGGGCTGTGGAGGAGGCGGCTCCGCGCTTCCGTGGGACAGCTCAACCTTCGTGTTTGTGCCAGGCTGCAGTCACCTCATGCAGGGGTGTAGGCCTAAACATTAGCATCCAGGAGCTGCGTGAAAAGTTGGCTACGTTTAGATTTGCTCGTTGTAGCTTGCAGACACGACGTTTAAACTAGGCTTGTCATAATTACCAAAAATGTTTGTAGGTAAATTATACATTTGACAAAAAGTGGAACTGTTTAATGAAGAACCGTTTTCTGTTTCAGAAATAAGGACAGTCCTCAGAAAAGAGGGTTGGATTGGGGCCAATTGTCAAATCAGGTTTGTTGATTTTTAGAAATTCTTTCCACGGTTTCTCCGTATTTAAAATATTGGGCTTTTTTTTTAATGAATCTAATATTTCAAATAATTGTATTCATGCCTATCAGTAAAATGACATGTAAGCAAACATAAGAAGCTTTACAATTTGTTGCTATTGCAGCTCTTTTGAAATGTATTTTTAAAAGAGCTCATAGTTTAGCTTTTGGGCATCAACTACTGCAAACAGATTTAAAGACTGTACAATGTAGGTAAATACACAGTCTTAACGTCATACATTTTACACTTGGGTTGTTATTTTTATCCCCAAATTTAAATACAAAATATGATGACAAATAAATCACATTTTGAAGGGCAGATATTTCAACATCAAATACTATATGATATGGTCATTGGTCTTTGGGTCTTTGGGTCTTATATTTTTTCCAAGTGTCTCCTGGAAGAGGGATGCAGCGGACATGTAAGTTTTGCACTTTTGCCTCTCAAATTTAGAATTGCTCTAGCATTGTATATTGATGATTTTGAGGTTGCAAACCCACTTGGAACATCCAAAAAAAGCACAAGCTGTGCGCAGTATATTGGGTTCTTGTTAATTTACACCCAAAGTTTTCGCTGTCATAGCTGTTTTATTCAAGGTAAACACAGTTAAAGAATAGGGGTACCAAAAAGTTCTACGTCCACATATTGAAGACCTTGTACTTGAAAAGAATGGAGTTTATGTTGAAAAGTAGCCTAAAGGGGACTGTGCTGTATGTTGCAGCAGATAACTTGGCTGCTCATGCCGTGGCTGGATTTCAGCAAGTTTCAAGTTAGATCTGATAAAAAAGAAGTACATCTCTCTTCAGACACTAAATCAGGCCACCAAAGAGTCCCCATATTCCTATTCTGACAAAACAAACAAACCTCAGCCAGTTCCAAAGACATTTGCCTCAAAGAAGACAATAGGAGGAAATGGTCATGAAAACTGGGGTCTAATCAGATTGCTTCCTTTAATGACTGGGCATCATGTACCTGAGGGAGATATGAGCGGCGACACTCGGCGCATGTGGCAGGGCATTCAGACGATCACCAACTACAGGACAACACCACCGGCCTGTAGAAGTGACGCCTCCCTCCCGAATGCACTGAACAAATTCTACGCTCGCTTCGAGGCACAGAACAACATCACGGCGAGGAAGACCATCCCTCCCCCCGACGACCAGGTGATCTGCTTGACCACTGCTGACGTGAGGCGAACCCTACGCGGAGTCAACCCACGGAAGTCTGCTGGACCAGACAACATCCCTGGCAAGGTGCTCAGAGAATGTGCAGAACAACTAACGGATGTTTTCACCGACATCTTCAACATCTCTCTCAGCAGCGCCGTCGTTCCAACCTGCCTCAAAGCGACCACCATCGTCCCCGTGCCGAAGAAGTCCTCAGTCTCCTGCCTCACCGACTACCGCCCCATCGCACTCACACCCATCGTGATGAAGTGCTTTGAGAGGCTCGTCTTGAGGCAGATCAAAAACCAACTCCCACCCTCACTAGACCCACTACAGTTTGCGTATCGTCCGAACCGCTCCACGGACGACGCCATCTCCACAGCCGTCCACCTGGCCCTCACACACCTGGAGAACAAGGACACTTATGTTCGAATGCTGTTCATCGACTTCAGCTCAGCATTCAACACAATCATCCCCCAGCACCTCATCGGGAAGCTAAGCCTGCTTGGACTAAACTCCTCCCTCTGCAACTGGATTCTGGACTTTCTGACCGGGAGACCTCAG
The DNA here is from genome assembly GCA_000180735.1 of Tetraodon nigroviridis. Classification (NCBI taxonomy): domain Eukaryota; kingdom Metazoa; phylum Chordata; class Actinopteri; order Tetraodontiformes; family Tetraodontidae; genus Tetraodon; species Tetraodon nigroviridis. The sequence continues at coordinate 9,368 of CAAE01011548.1, read as the reverse complement.
TCAGTCCGAATCGGGAACAGCACCTCCAGCACCACCACGCTGAGCACCGGGGCCCCCGAGGGCTGCGTCCTCAGCCCCCTGCTGTTCACACTGCTGACTCACGACTGTGCAGCAACGCACAGCTCCAACCACATCATCAAGTTCGCCGATGACACGACCGTGGTGGGTCTCATCAGCAAGAACGACGAGTCAGCATACAGAGAGGAGGTCCAGCAGCTAACTGCTTGGTGTGAAGCCAACAACCTGTCCCTGAACGTCCACAAGACCAAGGAGATGGTGGTTGACTTCAGGAGAGCACCGGGAGAACATCCTCCACTGACCATCAACGGCTCCTCCGTGGAGATCGTCAAGAACACCAAATTCCTTGGTGTCCATTTGGAGGACAACCTCCCCTGGAGGAGAACCTCACCTGGTCTCTCAACACCACTAAAATCAGCAGGAGAGCCCAGCAGCGCCGTCTACTTCCTACGGAGGCTGAGGAAAGCCCATCATTCCTCCCCCCATCCTCACCACCTTCTACAGGGGGACCATCGAGAGCATCCTGAGCAGCTGCATCACCGTCTGGTTTGGGAACTGCACCGTGGTGACCGCAAGACCCTCCAGAGGATAGTGAGGACAGCTGAGAAGATCATTGGTGTCTCTCTAACCCCCCTAGTGGACATCTACACCACACACTGCACCCGTAAGGCCACCAGCATTGTGGCCGACCCCTCACACACTCTCTTCTCCCTCCTGCCTTCTGGGAAAAGGTACCGAAGCATTCGGGCCCACACAACCAGACTGACTAATAGCTTCTTTCCACAGGCCATCAGGCTCCTCAAAGGAAGGATCTGAACGCACAGACTTTCCATGCCACCACACAACATTACTTATTTATTTAATCCTGCTGCTAATCTTCTGGTTTTAGAGATAAAAGTTTGCACAAATCACCCTATGCTGCCTTAACACTACTACTGGGAATAATGTTTACAAGCTTACAAATGTTACAAATGTACTGGCACTTTACTGCGTTTACCTACAAAACTCTGTGCAACATTCGCGCAACATTTGCACTGTAGCCTGCATTTTATTCCGACATATCTGCACTCCACTCCACTTTATTCCACCCTACTCCACCCTTCATTCCTGCCCGTCCATGTTGTTACATGTTGTGTCGACCCCTGCTGTCCTGTGTAGCCCTGTAGTTACTCTAGTTACCCTAGTTACCCCACGTACCTGACTACAGACCTGTTCCTCTGGCCACCGGTGGAACCATCATTGTGGACCAGAACCTGCCTCACCGTGGACTCCAGGAAGAACGTGGTCCAGATGTTTAGAGGGAGGCAAATGAGCATCCGGACGATTCTGCCGACAACGGTGAGGCCTCATCCTCGTTGTTTGTGTTGCAACAGTGTTGTGAGGAACTTCCTCCTGTCCTCCTGTAATGTTCTCATCTCTTTCTGTCCTTCAGTAATGTTCTCATCTCTTTCTGTCCTTCAGTAATGTTCTCATCTCTTTCTGTCCTTCAGTAATGTTCTCATCTCTTTTCTGTCCTCCTGTAATGTTCTCATCTCTTTTCTGTCCTCCTGTAATGTTCTCATCTCTTTTCTGTCCTCCTGTAATGTTCTCATCTCTTTCTGTCCTTCTGTAATGTTCTCATCTCTTTCTGTCCTTCTGATAATGTTCTCATCTCTTTTCTGTCCTTCTGTAATGTTCTCATCTCTTTTCTGTCCTTCTGTAATGTTCTCATCTCTTTTCTGTCCTTCTGTAATGTTCTCATCTCTTTTCTGTCCTTCTGTAATGTTCTCATCTCTTTTCTGTCCTTCTCTCTGTTTCCAGGACCTCCCGCGAGTCACTGAGTTCCCTACAGACGGGCTGAGTGGTGGAAATGAGTGTCTGACTTGAGTTTGTGTTGATTTAAACTTCTCACTTGGTGTCAGCTCACTGGTTTTTCTCTCTTTTTGTTTCTATGCGATGTGGTTGTAGCTCTCTAAAACAGTTTAGCAGTTGTGTGAATTCAATCAAATTGTTGCTCCTAACTGACAAAACAGAGGGATCTTTTAATTTCTCAAACACTGTTTGGAACCTAAGAACCTTTTGGTCTGTTTTGCAAGTGACAGTCAAACTATTCAAGCAGAATTTAATCACTTTTTTTTATCCTGTACCTTGTTTGATCCTTGTTCCTCTGGACGGAGGAGCAAAATGAGCTGGAAAATAAGTCAAACTGGTCAAACTGGACTGGTCACCAGAGACGCCAACGTTGTTCAAAAGACTGAGAACTCCAAGAGGTTGGAGCTCTCAGATGACTTTGACCTCTGACCTTAACAGCCTGCACAGGTCCCGTCCTTACAGTCACACTATGTCGATGTGTCACGACTTCAGCTCGCATAACACAACACCCCCAGCACTCAGGAGAACTAACTGCTTGACTAACTCCTCCCTCTGCAACTGGATTCTGACTTTCTGACCGGAGACCTCAGTCAGTCCGAATCGGGAACAGCACCTCCAACACCACCACGCTGAGCACCGGGCCCCCCAGGGCTGCGTCCTCAGCCCCCTGCTGTTCACACTGCTGACTCATGACTGTGCAGCAACGCACAGCTCCAACCACATCATCAAGTTCGCCGATGACACGACCGTGGTGGGTCTCATCAGCAAGAACGACGAGTCAGCATACAGAGAGGAGGTCCAACAGCTGACTGCTTGGTGTGAAGCCAACAATCTGTCCCTGAACGTCGACAAGACCAAGGAGATGATTGTTGACTTCAGGAGAGCACCGGGAGAACATCCTCCACTGACCATCAACGGCTCCTCCGTGGAGATCGTCAAGAACACCAAATTCCTTGGTGTCCATCTGGAGGAGAACCTCACCTGGTCTCTCAACACCACTAAAATCAGCAGAAAAGCCCAGCAGCGCCTCTACTTCCTACAGAGGCTGAGGAAAGCCCACCTTCCTCCCCCCATCCTCACCACCTTCTACAGGGGGACTATCGAGAGCATCCTGAGCAGCTGCATCACCGTCTGGTTTGGGAATTGCACCGTGGCGGACCGCAAGACCCTCCAGCGGATAGTGAGGACAGCAGAAAATCCTGCTGCTAATCTTCTGGTTTTAGAGATAAAGGTTTGCACAAATCACCCTATGCTGCCTTAACACTACTACTGGGAATAATGTTTACAAAGTTTACAATGTTACAAACGCACTGGCACTTTACTGTGATTACCTCCCAACTCTGCGCAACATTTGCACTGTAGCCTGCACTTTACTCCGATATATCTGCACTCTACTACTTTACTTCTACTTTATTCCACCCTACTCCACCCTTCATCCCTGCCTGTCTATGTACATGTCCTGCTGCATGTTGTTGCATGTTGTGTTGACCCATGCTGTCCTGTGTAGCCCTGTTGTCTTCTTGTGACCTTTTGTGTTGTCCTACCCAGCACCAGGTCCTGGAGAAAAGTTTCGTTTTCAATATGTATTGCGCCAGCTATACATGTTCGGAAATGACAATGAAACTCACTTGAATTGACTTGACTTGTAGGATTTGCTCCCAGGAGCCGTCTTACATTAACCGGAGCACTTCCACAATGCTGAGGCATTATCGCGCCCGGCATGAGAAGGAAGAACAGGTTAACAGTCCCGTGATCAACACTGGTGCTTCCAGAAAGCAGGCGATTGATGAGGCTATTGTGAACATGATAATTAAAGACTGTCAGCCGCTCAGCCTTGTGGAAGACGAGGGGTTCAAAGAGCTGCTCCAGCTCCTTGAGGCCTCATATGTTCTGCCAAGCAGAAAGGTACGTGAAAACAAACTGATGAACCGTTGTTTTACATGTACAAGCATGTTATGTGCTTTCATTCATTAATCTACTCTACTTGTGTTTTTTTAGGCTATAAAGACCATGGTTAACCAGAAGTATGAGGAGAAAAAGGAGCAAGTTAAAAAAGAACTGCAGAGTACAGCTGCAGTTAGCCTAACATCAACAGCCATAGCCATAGCCATAGCCATCAACAGTGAGAACCACACATTGTGCACATCAGTGTTGGGAGTGGAACACTTCCCCTCAGCAGCACACTGCTGAAAATATGGCCCAAGCACAAAGAAACGTGATGCACTGTAAACCCAGATTTTGTTTCTAATTAAACTTCTGAGTGATCATTACTTATTCTTTTATGTTTTGTAAAAACCTGCTATCATTACTAAACAACATTAGTCGTTTGTACTATTCGGGCTGAAAAATTCATTGCACTAGTCATGTTTAGCAGAGATAACTTGGTATGTTTAGTTTCATAAGAAAGGGGGGGGGCTAATTCAAAAACCTGCCTGGACATGTGACAAGGCGTCTTGTAACTGTGCGTCCACGGAGCTCTACACTTGGCGGGACGAGCACAGGCACTGATGCAGACCAGGAAGCAACCTTACTTCAAGTGGAACGGTTAGTATGTAAAATAACTATTGTAACCTAGTTATCTTTGTGGGAACTTTTAATAGGTACCCAAAAGCTTTAAGATAACCCGTTGACGCAGCTTTTTTTCTGTCAAATGTTACTGTTTGAAAGTGTGCATGGTATAAATACATGTTTATAGCAGGCTAACGCTAGCTCATGTCCATTAAAAAAAGGGTCAGCTAAATGTTAGCTTAGTGTTAACAGTCTGAAGATTGCTTACATACCGGCAAATTTGTGCGACTGTATCATTTATATTTCTGTCATTTAATGTTTATTTTTACGTAATTTTCTTTTTTCTTTTTTTATATTTCTGTCATTTTGCGTGGTAGAAAAGCGGATCAACCGCAGTCAGGGCAAAGGAGTGTAGCAGGCGCTGTGGAGGTGTTTATGTTTATGCTGGTTTACATGCCGTTGGTTCGGTTCTATTACCTTATTGTATTTAACAGTGACATTGTTGAGCTGAGTTGTTGAGCTTAAAGTTATCTTGTTCTCTATTTTTCCAGATCCTTGTGTGAAGATGCTGTGGAAGTGTAAGTATTGTGAGTTTATGTGTGAGAAAAGGGGTTGCCTTTTAAAACATTATAGGTTAAAGCACGGAAACTATGGTAGAACTGTCCCATTTCCCTGCTTACACCAAGAATGTGTGTGCACATTCAACTCCATTAATGCCCTTAAGCTCCACTTAGCAAAGATGCACCAGAAAACCCAGGGTGCACAAGTGAGTGAAACTGCCCATGTAACCTTTCACTGTCAGTCATGTGATTTTTCTGCACCCTGTACAGAAGCAGTCTTTCTCACTCACCTGCGCAGTACACATTTAAAGGTAAATCACAGAGTCCAGTGTCCATATAACGGCTGTAACTTTCACACTAATGTGTATTCCACATTTAATGCGCACAAAAGTAAGGAGCACAGAACACACAACTGGAGAATGTTCAGGCCAGAAATAGTCTCTGGTAGTGTAACTAATGAAATGGCCCAAGAACGAACATCGATCCATCCAACCATCGACACCCCTGAATCAGAAGACGGGTCGCGGGGGCTACCAGTCAAGATCATGAAGGCCCAGAGAAACAATTAGAACACAACCTCTTCCAGCTCTTTCCGGGGGGATCCCCAGGCGTTCCCAGACCAGCCAGAAAGACAAAGTCTCTCCAGTCGTGTCTTGGCTCTTCCCGGGGTGTCTCCTACCGCAGGGACGTGTCTTCAAAACCTAGCCAAGAAGGCGTTCTGAAGCCATACACAGTATGTACCCGAGCCAGTTGTGGAAGACTCTAGTCGAGGTGGAGGAGCAAAGACTCAACTCTGAGCCCCTCCTTCTGTGACTGAACTTCTCCCCCTATCAACAACAAAAAGGAGAGCCAGCATATGTGAGGAAAACCCTTCGCAGAGGCTTAAACCAGTGGAGTATACTATTGAAAGAGGAAACAAGATCTAGATGCTGTATATGTCTCCTCTGCATCCAATGCTACAGAAGATGTTGAACAGGGCAGACATTCTTGGTCTATAGAAGCTTTTCCCGTCCGAAAGCATGAGCAACATGAGTACAGTTCGTATAGAGATGGCTCGTACTGTAATGACAATGACCTCCTTAAAGGGGAGGAATTCAAAATCGCTGTTGGACTTTATACAGATGATTTTGAAGTGTCCAATCCTTTAGGAACATCTAGAAAGAAACACAAAATGAGTGCAGTGTATTGGGTGATAGCTAATGTACCATCAAAATACAGATCCACACTCCACTCCATTCAGCTTGCTGTTTTGTGTACAGCCTGTGATGTAAAAGAATTTGGCTACGCTAAAATTCTCCGCCCTCTTATTCAAGATCTGGCTTCTTTGGAGCAACATGGTGTATATGTTGAAAAGTTAGGCGAATGTGTTAAAGGTACAGTTTTATATGTGGCTGCTGATAACCTGGCTGCTCATTCTCTGGCAGGATTCTTCGAAAGCTTTACGGTGGACAGATTCTGCAGGTTCTGTATGGCAACGAGAAACGAGATGCAAGCCAGAGAGGTAAATTCAGGTGCTTTTGAACCTCGCACTATAGACACTCACAACCAGCAGGTGCAGGAGGTAAAACAGGATCCAACTGTGGCCAAACGGTATGGTGTAAAAGGAGCATGTGTATTGACTGACAGTCTGGAGCACTTTCATGTTGTTCGTGGGTACCCTCCTGACATCCTCCATGACCTTTTGGAAGGCATTGTTCCTGTTGAGTTATCCCTCTGTATTTCAGATATGATTTTAAAGAAATATTTCACCATAGAAACACTTAACCATGCCATGAAAACTTTTGAATATGCTTTTTATGACAAAACTGACCAGCCTCAGCCAATTGTCCATGGCTTCTCTACTAAAGGGACCATAGGTGGCAATGGCCATGAGAACTGGGCCCTACTCAGGCTGCTCCCACTTATCATTGGCCATAAAGTCCCTGAAGGAGACAGTGCTTGGAACATTCTGCTGCTCCTAAAAGACATTGTTGAGTTGGCTGTAGCTACAAAACACACTGAAGAGTCTGTACATTTCCTTGACTGCAAAGTGACAGAACACAGAGACTTGTTGCAAACAACATTCCCAGATTTTAGATTACGGCCAAAACACCACTACATTGAGCATTACCCTGAAATGATCAAGGCATTTGGTCCCCTTTCAGATGTTTGGACAATGCGCTTTGAAGGAAAACACAAATTCTTCAAACGGGTCATTCGCAATGCCCACAACTTCAAAAATGTAGCTCTTACATTGGCTGTTAATCATCAGAAAATGATGGCTTACTACTTGGACACAAGTTCATTTTCCAAGCCTTCAGTTGAAATGGACAAGGTCACTATAGCATCAATCGCATCTTATCCTGAGAATGTCCAACAGGAGAGTTCCTCAGCCCACATCAGTTCTAGTTGCATCATCAGTCTATGTAGATGGAATCAGATATTGTGCTGACATGATAGTCTCTGTCGGTTCATGCTCTGGCCTCCCTTCATTTAGGCAGATCAAACAGGTAGTGGCACTTAACACTGAGATCCTGTTTGTTTGCAATGAGGTGACCGCGTGGTACCATGAACATTTGAGATCTTTCGAACTCATCTGTGACAGCAGTAACCCGTCTCTGTGTGTGGTGCAGCTGAACGAGCTGAATGATATTTTCCCTCCTTCAGGATACAGATATGGGGATAATTTAGTAGTGACCTCAGGCGTTATATTCTGTGTTAAGAAGCCACAGTGTGATTTCCTCAATCAATCTAGGCTGTAATGGAACATTTTGTAGCTTATTTTAGAGCTCACGTTGAAAACAGAGAAGAGAAGTTTTGTAAGTGTTTTTCTTGCACATTTGAGTGAGGGTTTCATGTGAATTTGAGTTTAATGGATTTACCACTTTAATCTCAGGGGACATCCAATTTTTTTGTCTTGTAAATCTGTGACACATTGAACACATACACACTCAACACACACAGACAACACAGACACGTACAACACCCACACATAATTGTTTCAACGATTTAAAATTCATTTAATTTGAGAAAACCTTTTTCAGATTAATCTTTTAGGTTGAACATGTTAAGGTTGATGTGATGTTAAGTTTGTCATAGCAAGTTTTGCTGTGTTTTGCCATTTTTCTTAAAAATAAAATGCATTGGAGCATTTAGAGGTATTTCTTTATTTCCATCTTCCATCTTTATTTCCATTAGAGGAAAATACAGTAATTGTAATAGATGATGAGTAGCAATAACTAGTCATATTAGCTAGTTTTATCTAATGATTTTGAGTGCACACTACTAATAAATATAAATAATAAACTTAAGGTTCTGCTGTTAATACAACTCAACATGTTTAGTTTCAGCTTGTGTAAAAACTAAAGTGGTATAGGGCAACGGGTTTCCACGCGATTTGCGAGTAAAGTCAACTAATCCGGGTTAAGAGTGTGGAGGAGTGGGCCATAGCAGAGAAAGTGACATGTCTGGTCACAGATGCGGCTGCAAACATGATTGCATGTGTTAGAAAGCTCCAAATCAGGCCCACGGTTTGCATAGCGCATACATTAAATTTAATAGTTCGAAAATCATGTGACCAAATTGAGGCACTCACTGACATCCACAATAAAACAAAGCAGATGGTGACGTACTTCAGAACCAGTACCACAGCCAAAGAGAAGCTGGCACAAGTCCAGCTGCAGATGGGAGGACCCCTGAAGAAACTAATGAATGAGGTGTCGACTAGATGGAACAGCACGTATTTCATGTTGGAACGCACGGCAGAGCAGAAGGAGTCGGTGTTGGTATCCCTGGCCTCTTTACAAAGTGATATACCTCAGCTGACTGCATATGATTACAAATTCATAGAGGAGACGCTCCGTGTACTGGCTCCATTGAACCAAGCCACAGTGGAGCTGTCTGAGGAAAAAAGAGTGTCAGGATCAAAGGTGATCCCGATGCTTAAAATGTTGCACCACTCACTGCAACGCATCGAATATAACCACGGAAATCACAATTAATCTCGTGGACAACCTCAAACAAAGACCGCTAGAAACTGTGCAACCTGGAGTCAGAGTGTAAAGGCATTATCAACACTGCTGGACCCTCGATTCAAAACAATGGCATTCTTCAGTGCGTCAAAAGGTAATGATGCTGTTAAAAGAAATAAGAACTACTGTGCCAACACAAATGGAAGATGCCGAAGCTGGACCTTCATCTCAACCATCTGCTCCCAGTTCAGGTATGTCATGATTGTTAATTGTGTTTGTGTATTGTAATGTTCTTGCAAATCACTCCATTTGATTACAATGAATTAGTAACGCAGATGCATTTTATTTTTTTCCTCAGATGGACAACCTGCGGCATCTGCTGGACATGGACGTCAAGAATAGCAGAGCCAATTCAAACGTCACCACCGATGCCGTTGTTGAGGTGCAAAGATACATCTCGGAGGCAAACACACCAAGGTGC
>CAAE01011541.1:6137-26401 GCA_000180735.1 Tetraodon nigroviridis | reverse complement strand
CAACCAGGGCTGCCAATCTACATGTTCAATAACTCATGTACAGTATATATTTTATCTCCATAATTACACTCATACTCCAAAATTCATGTACAGTACCTGTATACTGTATATGCTCTTTCTTATCTTCCCCATCCTATTTTATTATGTGTATATAGAGTTTGTCATATTTATATATTCTTATTCCTCTTTCTATTCTATTCTATCTTTATTCTTACTTTTCCTGTAAATATTTTCTAATATTTATTATTGTGTTGCTGCTGGAACGGTGCAATTTCCCCAATGTGGGATAAATAAGCATATTCTATTCTATTCTATTCTAAACCTAAAAAAAAAAAAAATCCTTCCATTTGAGTTTGACTGACGAGAATTAATTAGAAACAAAAGTGTAACCTGTAGGACACCTCTCCGGGGTCCACCCACACCGTTAGGTTCACGGGCAGCTCCAGTTCCTGCATCCGAATCCTGCTCTCCTCACAGGCTCGAAGCACTTCGGGATCCTGCCTTTGGAATTCGTTTATTCTAATGCACCTGCAGATCACACCGACGCAATCTTAGTTAAAGTGCAAATGATTTAAAAAAAAAAAAAAATAGAGATTTCACAATTTTACACTGTGGAATATTGTACACGGCAAGAATTTGTTCAGAGATCGGTCTTGAAAGTGGGATCGGATTGTCGTGCCTGTACGCTTGACCTCTGCTGGGGTTCTCTGGAAACCAGTGTCCGCTGAACTTCTCCATCAGAGCGACGGCGAGCCTCTCGAAAAAAAGGTCCATTTTCGCAGGATCCAGTTGGGTTTTGGGCAACAGGAGGGTTTTAAGGCAACAAACTGCAGCAGCGATCTCTCTTTTCATATTGCTGTTTTCTTAGTCTTCCAAACAACCGTAAATAAAAATCCTGTATCATATATAAGCAGTGGTCGTCCTAATATAGTAAAAACCTTGACGAGCAAAGGCTTTTTTATTATAACCTCTTGATCTTTGAAGATCAAGAAAAGGCGTGGCTTTGGTCCCTGCGTAAAAGTCAGTGTGGAATTTTTGATATTGCATACAAAAATTTCAATAAAACGAGTTCGGTGGGCAACTGCGGAATTTGCGTGTTCTCCCCCGTGTGTGCGTGGGTTCCCACCGGGTGCTCCGGCTTCCTCCCACAGTCCAAGAACATGCCAGGTTAATTGGAGACTCTAAATCAGGGGTCTCAAACTCAAATGACCCGGGGGCCACGTTAGATAAAGTCTGAGTGAGGCTGGGCCGCATTGAGTATTCGATAAATAGCGTTTGCATGAAAAAAAAAAGAGAGATACTGTGGTTGTGGGGACATAAAGTGAAGCCATTATTCTTTGAAATTAAGTGGAGGGCCGCAAAAAATGTATTGTCATTCTCAAACATATAGAGCTGGCGCAATACATATTGAAAACGAACGTTTCTCCAGGACTTGGTGCTGGGTGAAACAACATAGGGCACAAAAGACGACAGGGCTACACAATGAGAACATAAATAACCCGTTAAAATTTACAAATTTTGAATCAATTTCAAAACAGAGGAGCATCCAGTCCCGGGTTACTTTCTCTCCACACTGGATCTGGGAGACCGGCACACCACTGATCGATGCCAAGGGCCTCGATTTTTCCTCCAGTTCACCCTCGCAGAAGACAGAACTTTAAAAAAAAACTTGGTAAATAAGATAATATGTCCACATTTTAGGATTTCGTACCATCACAGTTGTGTTTAGCGTAGGCGGATAAAAGCTCTGAGCTCTTTTTTTTGTCACGGTAGAACGAGAATCAGGATTTACACTCCAGGTCAGTTGATGGCAGTACTGCGCTAATTTGTTGCTTTCCGACCGCCAAAAACCACAAAAGAAGAAGAAAACCGGAAAAAGAAAATTGTAACTGCGCATGCGCGTCAACTAGCATGACGCTACCGGCTAAAACAACTGTGGACATTTTACTCAGTGGAGTTTTAATGATTGTAATTGATATTAGTTCTACATTTTATCATAAACCTACACCTAAATACAATTTATACCAATCTGCAACTCAAATAAACCATGACAGCTAATGAGGATCAAGAGGTATGAAGAAATGAGGCCTTGGTTCTGTCTGTAGTCGTCTTCCTAAATCTTGCTAGCATGTTAAACGACGTCGTTTTACATAAGTTTTCCATATTTATTCAGTGTACACGCGAATTAATTAATCGTTTGTTAATGTTTTGACTATTTTTTGACTAAACTGTCAAGCTGCTGTTTATCTAAAGTTATCTTCTGTTTAAAATAGATGGAGCTGGAGGCTCTTCGATCAATCTATGATGGGGATGAATGTTTTAAGGAAATAAGTCCGACTTCCTTTCAATTTAGGGTGAGTATTAAAGCCTTTATTGTCTTCTTTGTAAAAACATAACTGTCAGCAGTCTAAAAATCTTTTGCTTCCATCAAGGAGTCTGATCAGTAAACAGAAATGAATAGTTTTTCGAGGACTGTGCATCTATTTTGCTGTATCCTTCATTTTACTAAGAAAAGAGAGCATTTATATGGTCTTTAATATGAAAAGTGGCAAAATGTCTGTATGATCTACACAGATTCTGTGAAATAATCCTTGACACGTGGTACAAGACAGCAAAATGGCAAATAAAGTAGTTCTGAAATGACTTTATTTAGGTTGTATCCAAGTCTTTGGGGCGGAAAAAAATGACTAAATTCTTAAGTCTTCTTTGCATCTGATATTTTTAATGTTTGTCTTACCTTAACTTTCAATGCTGTGCCACAGATAGGAGAGCTGGAGGACACCAAAGCCTTTATTCTTGACGTTACATGGCCAGAAATGTACCCTGAGACGGCTCCAAAAATATCCCTCGATGCATTTTTTAACAACAGAATGTAAGTTCCTCGCAGCTTGGCACAAATACCATCATTTCTTGACACGTCGATATTGTAGAATGCAGTTGTGACGTGTAATTCCTAAGACGCTCCGGTGTGTAGCCAGAGATTGAGAAACGCCTGATGTACGGAAACTTTGTGATTCTAAAACTGTAACTTGTCTTTTGTAGCTCCGCAGAGACAAAGCAGCTGATCCTGACGAGGCTGGAGGAACAAGTTGAAGCCAACATGGGCGCCGCAATGATGTACACCCTCTTTGAGTGGGCGAAAGAGAACCAGGAGACATTAATGGAGAACCACAAGCCTGTAATCACCTCCACGGTCAGTGGCATGCATGCATTTACCCCTCAGGTTGTTTTTTTTCTTCTTTACCTTCATCGTTGACACACTGGCCCACAGCATGAACACCTTATATCAGGGGTGGGCAATTATTTGGCCTGAAGGGCCACATTAGGTTCTAGATCTTGATGAAAGGGGCCGGCCCCCAAATGAGGATGGGAGGGTAACTTCAAATCAGGCTTCATGGACTATTAACTGAGAAAATAGTTTGAAGAACCTGTAAATTGGTCCAACTAGAGATGGAGGATGAAGCTCCAGATGACGTTTGGCCCCACCTTCTTGAGAACACATGCTAGCATGCTAGGTGAGGAGGGGGTTGAACTTTCTAACCAATCAAGCTGACAACCTTCCCAATTTGGCTTTGGAAAAAAACTGTTATAAAGGCTCTGCGGGCCGGATTAAACAGCTCATCGGGCCACATGTGGCCCCCGGGCCTTAGTTTGCCCACCTCTGCCTTATATATATATATATACAGTATACTGTATATATATATATAACATGTTATGGTGGTTTTACATGACAAAAATCTGGTATTTTTTTTTTACCAGGTCTGTGTTTGTTTTTTTTTTAACCCACGAAAGAGCAACCGCGTCTGTTTCTGAGAAATAACAGTCAGTAACTCCCTTTTTTAGACGATATCATCCAGCAGTGACATGGTAACTGCTGCACTGGCAGCAAAGAAAGACAAAAAGGAGCATTTAACTAAAGCCCAAAAGAGGAGACTGATCAACAAAAAAGGTAAGTTTGATCGTTTTTTTTTTAAGGGTTGATCATTGAAGCGGTTGGAATCCTCCGGGTAATAAGGAAGGTTTTTGATTTCAGATAATAAAGGGGAACTGCCAAGAGGCTGGAACTGGGTCGATGTGATCAAAGTGGGTGCATTTTCATTTCATAACATTGACAAAAAAAAACTGATATTCATCATTAACCTTTTCACGTTGTTCCTAAAAAAAAAAACCTCCGAAAACCTCCAGCATGTAAGTAAAACCATAAAACATTTGAAATGTTCTCCGAACGCGTCCCTTAGAGCTTGTCCGTCTGTCTCTGCAGCTGAGTAAATCTGGAGGAAGAGACGACGAGGCCTGAGGACAGACAGGACGCAGAGGACGACACCGAAGACGGACGTCGTTGCAGCAGCATCTCGATAAATTCGAGTAACGGCGCAAAGGCGCCTGCTTTCCGTTCGGTTTTCAGTTCGATCACACGTAGCTGCCAGGCCTTAGATCCAGAAATGCTGCGTTTTGGATCTTAAATACACATCAAAGGAAAATTGCGAAACCTTTTTATAAATATTTGTACATACTTCACATTTTTACTCATGAAATGGTTCATCCCTTTATTTTGGCCCAGGTTTTTTCCCCTAAAAACGAAACTAGAACTTGATATTTTTTATATAATTTGAAATAAAACAAACTATATGACTGTATTGGTCTAATATTTACGTTTGTTCTGTGTGTAGGACTTTAATGGGGGATTGTGTACCAATTGTGGGTCTAGTTTTCACCAATTAAAAAACAAAAATTAAAGGACTGGTGTAAAACTTGGTTTGGGAACCTAATACCCAACATAGATATTTTATTGTGGTGTAAAATAATTTATAACTACAAGCCCCAAATCTGACTGTAGATAAACGCCATACTAATTTAGATAAGAGTGTAGAGTACAATTTGGTTTAATGAATACAGAATCGAATTTATACACATTTCATGGCACTCACGGTTACCCAAAAACATTTCAAAGACAACTAATGAATAATACCCAAATGATACAAAACCACAGCCAAATATAAACAAAAAAAAAGGGTGAAACTTTAGCTTTAAAAATGATCTACACTGAAAAAAAAGACCTGAATTAGCTCCTCTGTAGCAGCCCCCTGCAGACTGGAACAAGAACTGGAACAATTATCGCCATTTCAATCGTGTTGACGGGCCACTACCTCGATCGGCGGTCCTTTCTGCTCTTGTCCATGGTCTTTTCATTGTCCCCTCTACATTTCGGGCAGTACCATTTACCCTTCGGCTTGTACGTCAGTCCCACGCAGGAAAAGTGGAACCATTCTATCGGGCACTGGTCATTGTCACAGCCGATCATCTCCCCGTACGACACTTGCTCGCAAAGGCAGTAGGTGGGTTCGTTGGGGTCGATGGCGAAGTCCACCGGCGAGGTGTCTCTCTCCTGTTTGGCCTTGCGCTTTTTCTTCTTCACCGACTTGGACTTCTTTTCTTTGGCGGGAAGATTGGAAAGCTCCTCGAGCGAGTCGTCCACCAGGGAGCCGTTGGCCGACGGCTGGCTGGACTCGCGGCTCTCGCTGTTGCGCTGGCGCCTCGGGCGCCGGGCCTGAGCTGCGTTCGGGGGCCAGGGAGTCTTGTAGGCTAGAGCGGCGTTCTGCGGGAAGACGCTCGGGTTCGCCGGGCTCCTGGAGGCAAAGGGAATGGGAGTCCATTTGGCGGGAACAGTTCTCTATGAGCTCAGTCATCTGGGTCACCACGTGGATTTTCTCATCCCCCAGCTCCTGGCTGATGATGAGCGCTCGCTGCAACTGCGTCTGCAGGCGCTTTTTCTGGGTTCCATCCTGCTCACCTTGATATTTCTCAAATACCTCATCCACCTCCTTTAGGACGTCTACAAAACAGTAAGCAAAACATTTTACTCTGTTAACAAACATATAATACTCAGATAAGTAATTAAAAAAAACAGGAAAAATGCGCTCCAGATGATGTTTGGCCCCACGTTCTTAAGAGAAAATGTTAGCATGCTAGGTGAAGAGGGAGTTGAACTTCTTTCTAACCAATCAAGCTGGCAACCTTCTTGATTTGACTTTTGGAAAAACTGTTGTAAAGGCTCTGCGGGCCGGATTAAACAGCTCACCGGGCCACATGTGGCCCCCGGGCCTTAGTTTGCCCACCTCTGCCTTAGGTGGTAATATATATTTATTGCATATGAATTCTTTGCTAAATTAAATGAACCCCACAGGTGCAAGTATGATATTGTATAATATATACTGTTCATGTACAACATCGGACTATAAATATATTATTTTTAGCCGCATATATATTTATTTGTATACTATTTCTAGGTTTTTATCATTTTATTCCAGTTTGGATATTGTTTATTTCCTCTTGTTTTCTTTTCTTCTCCTTTACTGCTCAGTATGCTGCTGCTAGGACTTTAACTAATAGGACTCTATTTCTATTACGGATTATGGATGCATTATGTTTGTGTGTATAAAAAGTAGCTATCTTTTCATAAAATGCGACATTTCACAAATGCAAAAGATGGGACGGCCTGGCAGATAGTCGCACCATCTATTTTTTTTCTATTCCATCCATCCATTTATGCACGATTTGTTTGGAAAAGTGTGTTATCGACATGGCCTAGTCGCATTTTGCAGAATAAAAACACTGCTCGCCCACGCTGCAATACTTTCGCCAGCCATATTCGCTTCCATCAATGTACTTAGCATTAAAAAGAGATATTTTAAAAAAAAAGTACCTTGATATTTTGCATCGATTTCTCGAAGCATAGAAACATTTCTTTGTATGTCCAAAGGCAGAGACTCCACACATTCCAGATAATCCTCCACATAGCTGACCAGTTGTTGTGACTTGTCTGCATTTGGATACTGATGACCCAACATTGTTTCCACGGTGCATAGGGATGAAATGTGAAGAAAAAGACACTGGTGGAAGCAAAAAAAATCTGACAACTGTAGTTTGCCGAGCGATTGTAGGTCGCCGTTAGCGGCTAACAAAAAAAAACAAAACTGGAGCTACTGCGCATGCGCAGGTGTTTCCCTTTCTGCCACTTCCGTCGGTGACGTCACTGAAGGACCAAGCAGGGAGCGTCTACAAATTACAGGACTGAAACAAACGACGTCTAACGAAACAATAGTAGTTTGTTTGTTTATGTCTTGGATAGACTCCAAAAGATCCGATTTGAGATCCCATTTTTCCCAGATGGGCCAATAACTTCCAGATGTGTAGCAACAGGGCGTCAACACAGCTTTACATCCTCCACGTTTCTTCTGTTTTTCGTCTAAAACTTGTTCTTTTACTGTATTTTTTTTTTTTTTTTACTAAAACTAAAACTTATGGGGACGTCCCAGACGAGCCAGTTGTCATGGAGGAGGCGGCGGCGGCAGTCCAGAACCCACTGGTGGCCATCACTTTCCAGAAGAATGCCGACAGGAAAAAGAAGTACCTGGAGGCCGAACCCAAGGCTCTAGGGGTAAAAATCTGTGGAAATCTTGATCGCGATCCTAGAATTTGAATAAAAATATCTTGGTTGCGGCAGATCACCCAGATTGTACTGAGCGCCTTCCAGATCGTCTGCGTGAGCGTGTTTCTGGGACAAGGTCTGAGCTCTTGGGGAATCGACGTCGCTTTTTTCATTTCGTCTTTACTGGTGGGTGAACTTCAATTCTGTCAAATTTGGGTTAGAGACATTTCGAGATCAGCCCATCGCTTATAAATGCAATCCATATTCTTTTTTTTTTGTTGGTAAAAACCATCCCATTGTGACATTTCTCATGTTGGTTGCCAAAGAAAGATAGAGTAAAGCTAAAAAGCCATTTAAAACCAATTCTTCTTTCTTCCTAACAGGTCATAATAGCCGGTAGTGTGGCTATTGCAGCACAGAACCTCCATCTTCCAACAGTGAGTATTCTGACTAGGCATTATTACCACATTATTAATAGTACATCAAATAATAAATAAAAACCTGCAATTTTTTTTTAGGATTTCCTCCTCCTTCACACATCCTTAGTTGTCATGACGCTTTAAGGTCAATCTCATAAATGCGGCGCTTACAGTTGCAACAGTTCTCCATTTTATTTGAGCTTAAAGGTACATTTTAAAAAAAAAAAGCATGATTCAGTTTCATTCATTTTTCCTTGTTTTCAGCATTTGGGTTGACGTTCTGATGAACAATTCGATCGTCTGCACGTATAAAAACCCGCATTTTCCGCCGCCGAGGGAAACGTTTTCACTCGAACGTCCTCCAAGCGCAATTTGACATTTGAAATCACCAAGCGGTAAAAATGACATGCATGTTCTGTCCTGTGCTCAGTTAAGGGCTTGTTTGGGGATGCAAATTGTGGCCTGCGGCGCTACGCTTTTCAACATCATCTCGTCGATGGCAAAATATGAAATCATGCCGTCTTACTGCTGGTATAGCAGCTATGAAAACTTTACTCTTCACTACGAAACAACCTGTCGTAATATTCAGGTAAGTTAGTTCATAACCAACTTAATTTTCATCTATAGTCACAATAATTACCATTGAATATGACATATGTGAGATTTCTAATGCTTTTCAGACTTTTCATGTCATCGGTTGTCCTAATGTGTTTATTTTCATTGGTCCAAATATCCTTTCTGCACCTTCTTACCTTCCAGAACAACCAGAGCCATTTATTTGTAGAGGGTATGGTTATTCAGGTGACGCTGATCGCCATCGCCGTCACCTTGGCTGCCTACTGTTGCAAGGTGGCCAACTGCTGTGCACCAGCACCCAAAATGGTAAACCAGTATTAGTAATTGTGGATTGTAATATAGTTTAGGCCCCTGCCGTTTTTTTTTTTTTTTGGTTTTCTATTTGTCCACTTGGTAAAATAAGAGCTGTAGACAGACTAGAGCAGGGGTGGGCAATTATTTTGCCTAAAGGGCCACATTGGGTTTTAGATCTTGATGAAGGGGCCGGCCCCTGAATGAGAATCGGAGGTTAAATAAAAATCGTGCCTGATGGACTATTAATTAAGAGCCTGGAAATTGTTCCAACTAGAGATGGAGGAAGAAGCTCCAGATGATGTTTGGCCCCACCTTCTTGAGAGGACACGTTAGCATGCTAGGTGATGAGGGGGTTGAACGTCTTTCTTACCAAGCAAGCTGCCAACCTTCCTATTTTGGCTTGTGAAAAAACTGTTGTAAAGGCTCTGCGGGCCGGATTAAACAGCTCACCGGGCCACGTGTGGCCCCCGGGCCTTAGTTTGCCCACCTCTGAACTAGAGCAATCTTTTGCTATTAAACTATCTGCAATTGTCAATATACTAAATATAGCGTTACATTTTCATTATTTATGGATTCAATTACATTTTGGCCGCTCAAGTAGCATGATTTGATTTTATTACACGGAGTAATATCTGTTTTTTATTATTATTTCCTTACAGCCGGTGATCACGGTACAAGCAGGGCCGGCCCAAACCTGAAGAGAAACAAGCGGACAAAGGCAGAAGACAGTTGTACCGCTATATATATATATATATATATATATACATCTTTAAGCAGCATTATGTTAACACAAAATATTTCTTTTTTCCTTCCTCCTGCTGCAACTCATTTACAAAATATAGAACAAAGTCTATCCTGGAATGGTTTTAAAGCACAGGTGTGAGCTTCAGTTGGAAACATAACCCCTAAAGTTACAGTTACAGCCTAAAGTTTAGTGTGTTACAACACTCTAAACTTTAGGCTGTAACAGGTTACCTGATCTAATGGGTTACTTGATGATCTCTTGGCCTTGGACTTTGACCCTTAATCCTTTGATCAAAGGTTAAAGTCCCTGAATTAAAATCAGTTCCTGTTTCGAGCTACAGAACAAATGTCGACTGTGACGTATAAACTCCTCCCTTGCCGGAGGCAATAACGACCACTTTACTTATCCTAATTGTTTGAAAGTTGTTGGTTTGAGCCTTTTTGGGTTTGCTGATGAATAAAAGACCAAAGCACCAAAAGAGGAAGTTTGTACAGATACAGAACTGAAACCGTCCAGGCAGCAGTTAAGGAACGGAAACTACAGCCTGGACATCCTGCAATGGCAGATTCTCTTGTAAGTTTGAGCAGATCTCTTATTACACCCACAAAAGACAAACTAAAAATGTACCTCTGGCAACTTCCGCTCACGTAAACATATTTTTTTTCAAAGTCTTTAAATATGATCCTCTTTTCAAGTTTGATTTCTGTGCTGTATTAACTTTAGAATACAAATTCTTAGAAATGTTTATTAACCACATCTGCCTTGATGCAAACAACCCAACCCAACTGTACATTTGATACTTTCATGATCATTTAAATGAAATAAACTGAAACATGATCTTATTCTTGAGCACTTGGTCCACTTTTCTGCATTAATCTAATGACAAAAATGAAATAGCTGATTACATTATCACACTCTTATCCCTAATCTAGATGTCATTGGAGTAGGAAAAAAAAAAACAACTAAATTTAATACATAAATTTAAGACATTGTGAAAATGTACACAGCTTGGGGGGGGTTAAGTTTTTTGATTCACAACTGTAGTTCATGTGTCCAGTCACTCTACAGGAGAGAAGAAAAAAACAGCAATCAGTTTATATAGATAGCATTTCCCAGGACCTTTTTTGAAATATATAAATGTGGCTGCAACCGTAGTCCGCATTTTGGAAACTGCATATCGTTATATAGCCCTATATGTGAAATCTATACACACACACACCCCCCCATCACATGATGACCACCTGCCTAATATTGTGTTGTCCACTTTTTGCTGCTAAACAACCCCGAACCTTTGAAGCATGGACTTTTTTCGATCTCTGAAGGCAGGAATGCAACAGATACTTCTGTGCGACAGAACCGCCTCTCTGGTGGCACATACCCGACATGAAAAATGTATAAAATACATTAACTTGATTTTTTTCTCCACTGGATGGTTCAATGAATAGTAGTAGACATAATATATGTGAATATCTTAATAGTATATTTGTACTTCATTGCAAGAAACGTAAAAGATACATTTGGAGTTAATATATTACACTCTTTTAGCACTCTGGCCCCACTTAAGATGAAACTGTAGCGTATGTGGCCCCTGGAGTGTCACACCCTAGCTCAGGCATGGGCAAACTACGGCCCGGGGGCCACACGCGGCCCGTTAAACGTTTTAATCCGGCCCGCCGAACTTGAAAAAAATTAAATGACAGTAATTTAAAAAAGGCACATTTTATTCATTTGATTTTCAGTGTTTTGAGACTCGTTCCAAAGTCAGATATTTAGTTCAAATGCTTTTCTTCATTTTCATTTGAAATTAAATCATGTGTTTTCTCCATATCCCAAGGTGTGTATTTTTTTCTCCAATGAGGTGGGGTACCAAAACACTCCATCCATCTGCTCCTGGTCCGGCCCCCTTTGTCAAATGTTAGAACCCATTGTGGCCCACGAATCAAAACGTTTGCCCACCCCTGGTCTAGCTAGATGCTATGTTGTAATTCAGTGACCAAAAAAAAAACCTCAGTTGTGTAACTTACACTGTATGACGACGGTGTGGTCTCCTCCAGGTTTCTGAAGCAGCCGTTTTTGTAGCGAATAAGTGTCCCCCACAGCAAAGATTTAGAACATGATGGGCATTCACCCTCTACTGGCAAAAGGTGGGAGGATTCTGACTTAAGGAAATGTTTGGCCAGGCAGATCACATGACTGCGCATGTCACAGAATGGGTGGAAACAGCTGAGCTTCTCCGGCACCTGGAAAAAAAAAAAGCACATTTGATCTGTTTAACCGTCGACTCATACCCGTTTTCAAAGCTGCGTAGTCAGTAGACTTTAAAATTCCCCAATAAAAAAAAAAAAGCTACCACCTTAACCAAACCTTTACAAAGGAAGCACTTGAATATCGTCTCCTCCGGTGACAAATCCGCTTGCTGTGATTTTTTCGCAGTCACACTTCCAAAGGCGATCGGGATGTGCATCGGAGGCTGCAGATGGGGCTCAAAGTCCATCTTGAATTCCTGTTTCAACCACCGAGCTGTAAGCGGCTGCCTATTCCATGGAGCCACCTGTAGCATGTTGGAGACCACGCGCCAGTGGAACTGAAGGCTTGACTCCTTCCTGAAGCGCTTACAGACATGGGAGAGGCGCCTCGAGGAGTGGGGGTGCTGCCACGCCCATTCAAACTATCCAAAATAATGACGAATAAGGAAATAATTACAATTCAGCACATACAGATCCAATAAAATGATTATTAATCTTATTAGTAGAGCCCTTAAGGATGCAATATATAGCAGTAATAGGTAAAATAGAAATAATGCATCTAGATAAGACAAAAAAAGTAAAACGCTACCATGAATTGTAAATGGAATTGGCAATGTATCACAATTTATGGTATTTCCAGACACTTAACATGAACAAAATCCATTAGTAGTCAAACATTTAAAAAAAAAATTGCATTTTATTAGACATTGTTTACTTGCTACGCCTTCCTAGATTTGAAAATTTCAACGATTGTGCATAAAATACGCGTATTACTCATAATTATTACCCGAAATAAAATCCAAAATGCAGCAACAACCACTTACCCGGAGAGCTGCAATATCTGACGGAAAGCCATGGATGATGAGGAGCATCTCCCTAACAAACAGAAAATGTATATTATTGAAGGAACTGTGCGGCATGTAGAATTTATGATTAAAATGTGAAGTTTGTAAGACCATGGTCCTCTTCCACTGGTTCTTTTGGCTCCCCCCTTGTGTCGCCCAGCGTTGTGCTGCGTCACTCGGCGCTCCGGGTTCACAGTAAAGCCGATGTAAATACGCCCTTTATATTTTGGATTAGTGCAATACAGCATGTACACCCCAAAGAAACCTTCAACTTCGACAACCATAACTAATAGGACTAATTGAACAGTCTTCTTAGCCGAAACCGTTCAATAAAAACGTTAGTCAAATGCGCAGTTATGCATAACGACACCAACCAGTATGGGTTGATGTCAAACAAAAAAAAAAGCGAAAAAGCATGTTAGCAAGGTAAATAGTTACCGCACTCAGTAAGGTTTACATTTAATTTCGAAGAAATGTATCCAATTAAAATCAGCAATATTGGTCAGGCAAATTAGGTAAAATGTTTTCGAATTTTACGCTCGTCCGGGGGTCTTTCGCTTGGTGATGACGTCATGCGCCTTTGTTGTCCACAGCATTGCCTTTAGAAAATGTAATTATGAAATCGTGAGAATTCGTGTAAAGAATTGTTCTGTAGAGTTAATAACTAACAAATGAATAATAAATAACAACAAATCATGAGATTTCGGCCTGCATTGGTCGATGTTAAAGTCACTACTAGCAATGACTTGCTAGTAAGTCATTTACTATCTCGTCCTGGTGGAGATTAGAACAAATTAAAATGTTTAGCGCACAGAGAAAAGCCCGTTACATAATATTATCAAATTTGAAAGATTAAATTTACCTGAATAAAATGGGTTGGTTTTTTTTTTAATATTTATTTATCAGAGGGGGCTTAGAGCACTGACGCCGATCAAAATATTCCGTCAACAGGTGGCGGTAGTGCGCCTCATTACGTGTTGGTTACCACCCGAAGAAGAAGAAGAAGAAGAAGAAGAAGAAGAAGAAGAGGCAAACGCAGAGGAAGAAGAAGAACATTGAAATTGTTCTTTTTTGAGTAAAAAAAATTAAAACGTTAATAAAAAGCTTTTTTTTTTGGGTCTCGCAGACATGGCTGTAACAGCAGATCATATTCGGACAAAGTTAACCAAGGACCTTGAAGCTGTTCACGTGGTAGGTTTCAGTTTATCTGACTGTAAATGTTCACCCTAACAACATGCACTAATTTGGAATAGGGGACATTTAAATAACAAATGTTATTTAAAAAACTGAATTATCGTTGAAATATGCCATTGCGTGGTTTATGTCGTTGAGAACAAAGTAGTGTGTGTTAAATATAAGCGACATCAGTAACTAAATGAATCAGTAGCAAACACTTACAACCTAAAAAGAGCATAAAATCCATCTTAACTTTTAGTCTATACATCATATAGATTGGCAAAACTATTATTATCAGCGTAGTTGGATTTTTTTTTTAATTGAACATTTAAGATATAACCTTTGGAATGCTTGATTTATCCTTTTTCTCTTTAGGATGTGGAAGATACAACCAGCAATAGATGTACTACAAGCTTCAAAGTCCTTGTCGTGTCTCCCCAATTTAATGGAAAATCGCTTTTACAGAGACACAGGTATTGTTTTCTTTACGGTTTATTTTACAACAGGGGTCTCAAACTCAAATGACCCGCGGGGCCACATGAGATAAAGTCTGAGTGAGGCTGGGCCGCACTGAGTATTCGATAAATAGCGGTTGCACGAAAAAAAAGAGAGAGATACTCTGATTGTGGGAGCGTAAAGTGAAGTGCGCACATGTGTGCCACCATGCGTGGTTTGTTTTGGTCCTTCGGTGACGCCGTAGGTGCACGTGTACTCGTATTAACAGATCCACTTACACTTGTTGCTTCACAACTGCTGTAAATTGAGTTTTGGGACGTAAGCTGCGTTAATAATCGGGGGGTGGGATTGTGCGTACATCTACCGCGGGCCGCACTGACATTATTCTTTGAAATTAAGCGGAGGGCCGCAAAAAATCATTCCCTGGGCCGCAGTTGGCCCCCGGGCCGCGAGTTTGAGACCCCTGTATTTTGTTTGATTGTAAAATCTGTAGTTTTAGTTGATCTGCCAACAGTGATCATGGAATAGATGTGGCAGCAATTGGGTGAATTACATTTTTGTGCACTACAGCACAAATTCAAGTCACAGATGTACAGAGCAACAAAAAAATGTGTCTTACAATCTTTGTTGCACACCAAAGGTTGATTAATTTCGCTTCTGATGCAGCCACGCTAAAGTTTAAACCCAAATAGAAAGTTGGTACAATACGACAGTTCTTGTGAACAACTGATTTCCCTGACTAATGACAAAAAAATGACTTTAATTTAACAGAATGGTGAACACGTGTCTAGCTGAGGAGTTGAAAGAGATCCACGCCTTCGAACAGAAGACCCTCACGCCAGAGCAATGGGACAAACAAAACACACAGTGAAATACACATTGTTTCCCCATCCCCCCGACAAATGACGCACATACAGTATGGAACAAGAATATATGTTCAAGTTTTCTGTAAACCACATTGCAGTCATCATTCTGTCTTATGAATAAACAATTTTATGTTGTATTTTGAAGGAGATTTGAGTCCTCTCTTCCAGAAAAATCAAGAAAATCAATGTGTCGTTTATTATAAGAGTGTAAATTTCTTTCTTAATGTTCCAAAAAAGACAAAATAGTTATTTTAAAATAGGAAAAAGGTCAGCCAGACATTTTTCTTTATTGACTGACAAATCTTGGAACCAAAATTGTGTATGTCACTCATCTCACTGCAGAAACAGATTAGAAATGTTATTTATTTTTTTTTATTTCACCATTTAACAGCGAAATTGCTCAATAAAAAGTTATTGACGTAACATTCCTGTAATTGACACATAGTGACACTGCCAAATGTCTGGTGCTTGTCAATCTGATTTGCTCTACTGATTTAATGTTGAAAAATCTTCATCGAGTAAAAAACGATGCGAAATATAAAATGAAATGGAATTTAAAAATACAGCCTTCCCCCTGGACCAATAAGCTAACAAACAAGATTCATGGGTGACATAGCATTTAACTAAATCCTAATTGTCAATAAACATGAAACCAGTATTTGTTTTGTTTGCTTGTTTTTGTGTTTATTTCCTCCAAAAAAACCTATAAAGGGGGTCACGCTGCATGTGTGTATGTGTGGTCTTTCTTACCACATGTGTATGGATAGATGGATGCTCCTTTATCCATGTGTGAACTGGAGATAAAAACAGAGCGGGAGCGTCATATGTGGAGATTACTTCCACCACTTACCGTCCCCGGGTCTGCTAATGGAAGTGGTGTGTGGGGAAAAGGTTTCATTGTCGGACTGTATCGAAACTGGCTGCTTTTCCTTTCTGTACAGGTTGCAAAGAGGACGCTGACCTTTTATATAACATTGAAGCACAATCTCTAAGATGAATTGTGAGTCAATTAAAATGAAATCTATGTCACCTTCTTTGTGAGGACTGAGTGAATGAATATTTTGGGTATTTTTAAAGTAGTGGAGTAGTAGACTTTACACACCCTTAAAAAAAAAAGGGGAAAAAAAAAATCCCCAACTAATTCCAAATAATCCTCCCGACTTGTTTTTAGTGAACAAATCAGCCTTGCATATGAAATGAGGTTCGGAATGGAATTGAATCAAGCGAAGCGAAAATGAATCCCCCGCTCTATCAGGAACCAGAGAACAACACGTCAATAAACCCCTTGCATGAACTTGGATATATTAGGCCACTTGGTTTCACCGCAGGAGATGACTGCTCCCGCGGGAGCCATAGGTAGTGAAGTTGAAAATTCAGCTAAGACTGAGCAAACGCATCAATTAAGCTTCCATTAGTCCAACCATCCACCTGGTGTCTGCTAAAACATCCCCTGGCAGGGATTCTTCATCCCTATGTCACTAGCACCCACAAACGGTCTCAGGTTGACCCTAACCCTATCCCAGGCATGGGCAAACTACGGCCCGGGGGCCACATGCGGCCCGTTAAACGTTTTAATCCGGCCCGCCGAACTTGAAAAAATTAAATGACTAAGTAATTTAAAAAAGGCACATTTTATTCATTTGATTTTCAGTGTTTTGAGGCTCATTCCAAAGTCAGATATTTTGTTCAAATGCTTTTCTTCATTTTCATTTGAAATTAAATCATGTTTTCCATATCCCAAGGTGTGTATTTTTTCTCCAATGAGGCAGTGTACCAAAACACTCCATCCATCTGCTCCTGGTCCGGCCCCCTTTGTCAAATGTTAGAACCCATTGTGGCCCACGAATCAAAAAGTTTGCCCACCCCTGCCCTAACCCATCGAGTAACAGACTACACCTCTGAAGATGCTTTGCGTTATTTGGCAACAAGTTGTTAGCAGCAGACCCTCTATTGGGTGATTGGGTGCCTACCGAAAAAAGGCCACAAAAGGGTGAGCATGGGCCCTTAATAGTGCTTTGTGAGGCGGTGCAGTGCACACGTGGATGGCAGCATTCAAGGCTTTCCAGCAGAAAATTGGCCGAATCATCACACCGTGATGCACACCATCAATGCGATGCAGGGTGGGGAAGTAATTCGCCAGACCGTTCCACCGTCTTCTATTGTTCTGCCACCTAGTCTGTGTTTTATATGAATTAACCACCACCACAGCCGCCACAATTTGGCCTTAGTCAAATTTTCACTTAGACTTACTTACTAAATTTTCATACAAATCAACTTTAAGGACTAAAGGTTCATTTGTTGTCTAATTTATCCCAAGGGCCATTATGTCACTGATGACTGGTCATAATGATATGCCTATTTATTTGTACCAATCGATCTTTTAATCCTTCCCTATGCAGTCTGACCTATTTTGTGCATTTAGAAAGAACATTTAGGTTACATATTTATTCACTACTAAAGATTAATGTTCTATTTTTCTTCCTAGGGTTACTTAATATGAGTTTTAGAAGGTTTGGCTGCAGCCTTGGTACCAAAAGTATCTCTATCTGAATATGATTATTTGGAAATTTTGGCTTTTTTGCTATGAAACTCAGTATAACACAGTCTGTAATGCGTAAAATTTCCTTTGTGTCACACAAACGCATGATTTTTAAATTTTTTTTTTTTTTTTTTTTTTTCAAAATCTGAATCACACAGATAATCCAGAGTATATATATATATACACACATGCACATACAGCTGGATTTTTTTTTTTTTTTTTATTCAAAAATACAAGACACAAACATGTTTTATTTATAAACTCTAAACTGGTTTCTAAAAAAAATGCTTCTGTTTGTTCTGTCATGACTCTTTAGGGATTGCCAATGTCCAACATGGCGTGCAGCTCTCCAGGCTCGTATCCCAGCAGATCCTGTAGGTTGCAGACAAAGCGGTACACGTAACGTTTCCCCACCGTCTTCCGGATAATGTTCTTGTCGTAGTAGTATCGCAGACCGCGGCTCAGCTTCTCGTAGTTCATTTTAGGCTTGTTCTTTCTTCGCCCCCACAGCAAAGCCACCTGGAGACGGTGCACGCATTTAAAAAATGCTAGCTAAAAGTGACCATTTTAAAGGGAACCATCAGTTTTAGGCTATGATGCATCAATGATTATTATGTATTGCTTTAATAATCATGATATACCTCATCGGGGTCCATCAATTTAAACTCCCAACCATCTCCTGTCCAGCTTATACATGACTGGCAGCTTCGGTCGGTAAGGAGCTCCAGCAAAAACTGCCAAAGTTGAATAGGACCGCTACCTATTTGAGACGCAGCAAGAAATACAAATAGATGGAAAACGCACAGCCATTTTAGAAACTCCTCACCTGTGTAACCAGCAAGGATGGCTGCTGGTATCACAGCTCTTTCCAGTTTGCTTTGGTTGCCCACGTATTCTTTGAAACTCCTGTGTGAGCGGGGGAACGTAAAGACGCCCTCGGACGTGAACTCTGTCCCCTGCCCAGTGGCCTGGAACGGACTGGTCCATGATAGAGAGCTATTGATACGGTCACTTTGGGGAAGATCTGTCTCCGTCTCTGCAAGTACAGGACAATGCGCACCGATGATGGGTTTGGGGTATAAGCAAAGTGAATTCCTTCCTCAGTTCACCTTTGTTTGTAAGCGTCTCTTGTGTTGGACTGTTAGACCAACTCTTCCAAGACAAACAACTTCCACAGCTTTGGAACTTTTTCCACAAAAACCCTCTTGTCCTGACTTGACACGATACATTTTGGAGGCTTTTCCACTAGAAGTATCAGTACCTACCAGTGAGTAGTTTATTTTTTTTTTTTAGTATCTACTACCACTAAACTAACTACTTTAGGTTTAGTATCTGCTCCAACTGTGCTAAGTCGACACCATTATGTTGTGTAGGTCTGAATGCTGGGGGGGGGGTTAACGTCACTCAGGAGTCACTGACGATCCCACAAAAGCGATGGTTTCTTTGTGGGGTTTTTTTGTGTGTGTCTTTTTTCTGTGAAGACTCTTGTAAAGCAAAAGAGCCAAAGGTGCAAAACCAAACATTTACTTGAGACGTTTTAATGCTAACGCCTCACGGTGGTGCAGCTGTTAGTGCTGTTGCCTCACAGCAAGAAGGTCGTTGGTTCGCTGCTGCCGGCCTTTCTGTGCGGAGTTTGCATGTTCTTCTCCGTGTGTGCGTGGGTTCCCACCGGGTACTCCGGCTTCCTCCCACAGTCCAAAAACATGCTAGGTTAATTGGATACTCTTCATTATCCCTAGTGTGTGAATGTGAGAGTGAATGGTGTGTGTGCCCTGTGACAGACTGGTGACCTGTCCAGGGTGGATCCCTGCCTTCGACCTAAGAGAGCTGGAGATAGACACCAGCAGACCCCCGCGACACCACAGGGTATAAAGCGGGTAGGATGATGAATGAAAAATGCCAATGCCATTGTGACAAATTTGAACCACCTATGAAAAAAACACTGCCCATGTCATTGTGGTACCATGATGTAATTGACAAAAACACACCAACTGCTCAAACCCTACCTGGCCATGGTGAATGGAACTGAACTGATACTGTGTGGTTGAAATGCACCCACACTGAACCACTGACCCCACACACACCCTGCTGCATGGTAACTGCATCCTTGTCGCTGCTGTGACCACCTGTTGCAATGCACATCCCTTGGTGTGCCGCTGTGCTTCCCAATGGTTGCTTGCCTTGCCTCGCATGTTGATGACACTGATCATTGCAACTGTGTTTGCCTGATTGCCTGTAAACGCTGTCTGAAAAACTGCAATGCAAAAAAAAAATGAATCACATGCAATGCATGTTGCCTCCATCACTTATAATAAACTGTAATAATTAACTTATTGATATGATGTTTGAACTTTGTCTTAGTTTAGGAGGCAATTAACCTGGTATGGAATGATGAATGAATGAAAGTATCTTATTCAAGCAAACTGCTTCTACAAACATTTATAAAAGTATGGGTCACTCTCAGACGCTCAGTTAAATTAAGCATGTTGTACCTGTGCATTTAGTTTTGCCCAATACTCAATTTATTTATACTTCGCTGTTGGTGGTAACACAACAACTCTGCTGTAATTGGGAAAGACGAAAGAAGCAGGAGGCTCAAAAGTGTGCAGAGAGCCTCGTGCGGTGGTCTCTGTGTTTTCCCCAATTCAATTCAATTTAATTCAATTCAGTGCG